>JAKUCV010002158.1:3473-26829 GCA_028386065.3 Turnera subulata | reverse complement strand
CGGGTATATTATCGGAGTGTTTCTTGATAGAGTTGAACCGTAAATGCATGGCCATGCTCGGATAATGATATATGATATCATTGGTATCCGTTTTATCGGTTAACTCGAGGATCAAGAAACCGAGATTAAACATATGCGAGATTGACATATTCCATGTCTCGTGTTTAATCTTGATAATGGGACGAAGGGACGATGACATGTTCCGAGGCACGTGGAATCGGTATTGATCTTGTCATTCGGGTGGCAATGATGTGTTGCTAGACGCCGCTCTTTGCTTATAATTGTAAAATGGAGATTTTACGATTATTGCCGAACGTACAAGTGCCTACAGGGTCACACACATAAAGCCGTTGATTCGAGCAGGTGGTTGAACCGTGGTTGGACCATGGTGTGGTTGGACCAGGGTCGTTTTTTAGCTAGTTTGGTTCACTAAATGTCAGATTTTTGAACCAAAATATGCTGAGTTGTGTTGATAATGCTTAGTGGGAAACATGATTATGTGGAGATATAATCATGTTGCTTAGTGGACCACCATGTTGGCCATTAACTCCACTAATGCATTATGCCTTTGAGGGTTGATTGATCAGATCACTATTGCTCATCTTCTTCCTTACACACACTTGTTCTTGAGAGAATTTTCAGAGCTTGAGAAGAGTTCTTGAGTGGTCTGAAAATTGAGAGAAAAAGACCACACACAAAAGCTCCCAGAAACCTGTTGCTAGCACATCAGTTCGAGAGAGCTCGGGTTGAAGTCGTGAGACGTTCTTCAACCGGTTACAGCGGTTCGTGTGGATACCGTAGAGGGGCGAGGCTTTTGTCTGGCTCTAGCTGATTCGGTTCTACAGTTGGGTGAGAGACCTCAATCGTTACAGGTATGAAAAATTGTTATTCGGTTTAGTTCCCTTCACATGGATCCTCCATGTGTATCCGGTATTTCCGCTGCGTATACATGTTGTATTTTTATGCTTTTGATTGTCAATTGCATGAACCGGATACTTACAGTGGTAGCGGAGCTTCTTGTGAAATCCTAAACCGAATTTTGTGTGTTCATATATTATATGTGATATAGCTTGAACATGCTAGGCATATGTGATATGTTGTTTTCAATTATGTATATGTGATATATGTATTGATGTTGGTGTTTGTCAAAAGAGTTTTGACAAAGAGAAGGAGTTCTTTGCAGTAAGTCGAAAGAGTTCGACTAGGAAAAACCGAGTGTCGGTTAGTGTTCTGAACGATTGTAGTTCAAGTTCCGCAGGCCCAGAACATCGATGTTGGTAGGACTAACATCGATGTTCATGTGTTGATTAGCCTTTGCCGAGCCGAATTAACATCGATGTTGTGTGGACAACATCGATGTTCTAAGTAGGCTGGTTTTGGCCGAATCAAAATAACATCGTTGTTGAGTTATCGACATCGATGTTGACATGAAGAGGCCTTGGCAGAACTCTCAAAACATCGATGTTTAAGAGTTAAACATCGATGTTATTTGAGCTCGGCCAAATTGGTTTGAGTTCCAGAGCTCCAACAACATCGATGTGTGAATGTCAACATCGATGTTCTTGAGTTCTAGAACCCAAACATTGATCTTTAAATGTTAAACATCGATGTCAAAATGCTACTGCCAAAACTTGAATTTTTCAGAAACTCATCAACATCGATGTTGAAAGTTCAACATCGATGTTATTGAGCTACTGCCAAAAGGTTTGGAGTTCAAATTACACACAACATCGATGTTGAAATGTGCAACATCGATGTTATGGAGCTACTGCCAACATTGTTTGGAGCTCGAGTTCTCACAACATCGATGTTGTAATGTCCAACATCGATGTTATTGAGCTACTGCCAAAGAGTTGGGACAATTTGATTGTCACAACATCGATGTTCCAAATGGTAACATCGATGTTATCATGTATTTTGTTTTTCAAACTTACATGACATCAATGTATGATTTATCAAGAACAAGCATTTGATGTGTAGGAATTATATGTTGATGAAAATATTAAGTTCTTAGTTGCCTTCCATGGTAAGCACTCATCATTGCTTCGATCAACAAATGGTAGGTTTTGCCAAAGCAAGGTGCCTTTGTTTATCTTAGCAAGGTGCGACGCGATAATTGTAATATCGGAACTGCTTATTGTGGTGTTGAACTTAACTAGGTCATCTTAATAGGATTAAGGACTTAGAGGCAAGGAGTTGAGCTAAGTCTATGAGATAGACTAGAACAAAGTGTTGTTCACTCAACTATCCAAGAGTTACATGAGATGTAATTGACAAGAGTTGTCTACCTAAATAGCTATTGATATATGCGATCAGCCAAAGCTGACATATGTTGTAGTGAAATATGGATCTTGGCCTACTTATATAATTGTCTTGATTTATGTAGTAGGAGCACATTTAATAGAATTCCTTGTTAAATGTATTTGTGTGCATGACTCTTATTTGTGTGAGTTGATCATTGTTGTAGAGTTTCCATGGCACAAAACACTAGCACATTGTCACTGCGATCGGTCCTTGAGAAGGAAAAGTTAAACGGGAATAACTTCCTGAAATGGTATCGTAACTTGAGGATTGTCCTCAAACAAGAAAAGAAATTGTATGTCCTCGAAGGGCCCGTTCCGAGTGAACCGGCGCCTAGTGCACCAAGGGCAGAAAGGGATGCTTACAAGAAGCATCTAGATGATGCATTGGATATAGGATGCCTCATGCTTGTTAACATGGAATCTGAGCTTCAGAAGCAACACGAGAACATGGGGGCGTTCGATATGATCGAACACCTTAAGATGCTCTTTGAGGAGCAAGCAAGGCATGAGAGGTACGAGACCTCTAAGGCATTGTTCCAATGCAGAATGGCTGAATCATCTCCCGTCAGACCTCATGTGCTTAAGATGATTGGATACATCGAAAGCCTTGAGGGTCTAGGGTTTCCTTTGCAGAAGGAATTGGCTGTTGACCTAGTCCTGCAATCGTTGCCGGATAGCTACGGTCAATTTGTCATGAACTTCAATATGAACCATCTTGACAAGTCCTTGTCCGAGTTGCTCAACATGTTGGGAACAGCTGAGCAACAAATGAAGGCAAGTAAATCCAATAGCATATTGATGCTTGGAGGTGGCAAAGGAAAGGGTAAAGCTAAGATGAAGAAATCCACCAAAAAGTTTGGTGCATCTTCTTCACAAATGCTGAAACCTAAAGGTGGTATTGCAAAGGAAGGCGAATGCTTCCATTGCAAGAAGTCTGGCCATTGGAGACGGAACTGCCCGGTTTATCTTCAAGAGTTGAAGAAGAAGAAGGGAAGTGAGACTTCCACTTCAGGTATGTTCGTTATAGAAGCGAATATCTCTATCTCTGCATCATGGGTATTAGATACCGGATGTGGTTCTCACATTTGTGTAAATGTGCAGGAACTAAGAAGGAGTAAGAGATTGGCTAAGGGTGAGATAGACCTACGTGTGGGAAATGGAGCAAGAGTTGCTGCATTAGCCGTAGGAACTTACTATCTATCCTTACCGAGTGGTTTAGTTTTGGAACTAGACGATTGCTATTATGTACCAACCATTAGCAGGAATCTGATTTCTGTATCTTGTCTTGACAAGAAAGGATTTTCATTTGTAATAAAGGACAATTGTTGTTCCATTTATTTCAATGATGTATATTATGGTGGTGCATATTTGAGCAATGGTTTGTATGTTCTAAACCTAGAAACCGCAATCTATAACGTTAACACGAAGAAGGTTAGAACGAATGATTCCAATGAAACGTACCTTTGGCATTGTCGTTTAGCCCATATAAACGAGACTCGTATATCTAAACTCCATAAAGATGGACATTTAGACTCATTTGATTATGAATCATTTGAGACGTGTGAGTCGTGTTTGTTAGGCAAAATGACGAAGGCTTCTTTTACCGGTAAGGGTGAGAGAGCATCGGACTTATTAGGTCTTATACATAGTGATGTATGCGGACCTATGTCCACACAGGCTAGAGGTGGTTTTTCATACTTCATTACATTTACTGACGATTTCAGTAGATATGGCTATGTGTATCTAATGAGACACAAGTCAGAATCCTTTGAAAAGTTCAAAGAATTCAAGAATGAAGTACAGAATCAACTCGGTAAAAGTATTAAGATGCTTCGATCAGATCGAGGAGGTGAATACATAGACCGAGAATTCCTTGATCATCTAAAGGAGTGTGGTATAGTATCACAGCTCACTCCGCCGGGTATGCCTCAATGGATTGGTGTATCCGAAAGGAGGAATAGAACCTTGTTGGACATGGTTCGTTCGATGATGAGTCAAGCTGACCTTCCTCCTTCGTTTTGGGGACATGCATTATTGAGTGCAGCTTTTACACTAAACCGTGTTCCATCTAAATCCGTCAAAAAGACACCATATGAGATATGGACTGGGAAGCGTCCCAATTTGTCTTTTATGAGAATTTGGGGTTGTGAGGCTTATGTAAGACGTGAAGCTTCGGATAAACTCGGCCCTAAATCCGACAAGTGCCTCTTTGTAGGATACCCTAAGGAAACGAAAGGGTATTATTTCTATAATCCTTTAGAGCACAAAGTGTTTGTGGCTCGGACTGCTATTTTTCTAGAAAGGGAATTTATTTCTAGAAGAATCAGTGGGAGGAAAGTAGAACTCGAAGAAGTTCGAGAGATAGAGGCTGAGATGGAACAAGGGCAGGAACCACAAGAAGTTGTGGATGAGATTCCTGTGCCTGTAACACATGGACCGCGTAGGTCGGATAGGACTCGGTATGAGCCTAAGAGATATGGATTTCTCATGACTCATGCTGGAGACGTGATGCTCATAGATGAGGATGAGCCCACTTCCTATCAGCAGGCCATTACGGGTCCGGACTCTGAGAAGTGGCTAGAGGCCATGAATTCAGAAATGGAATCCATGTACGAAAACAAGGTATGGACCTTGGTTGATCCACCCGAAGGGGTAAAACCCATTGGGTGCAAATGGGTCTTTAAGAGAAAGACCGACATGGATGGTAATGTGATTACCTATAAAGGGCGATTGGTTGTGAAAGGTTTCAAGCAAGTTCATGGTATTGACTATGATGAAACTTTCTCACCAGTTGCCACGATTAAATCCATCCGAATTCTATTGGCTATAGCGGCATACTATGATTATGAGATATGGCAAATGGATGTCAAAACCGCCTTCCTTAACGGGAATCTTTTAGAGGATGTGTACATGACACAGCCTGAAGGTTTTGTCAATCCAGAGAATGCCAATATGGTATGCAAGTTGCAGAGATCCATTTATGGATTGAAGCAAGCTTCTAGGATTTGGAATCTTCGTTTTAATGATGTAATCAAAGAGTTTGGTTTCATCAAGAACGAAGATGAACCATGTGTTTACAAGAAGGTTAGTGGGAGCACCATTGTTTTCTTGTTATTGTATGTTGACGACATCTTGCTCATTGGGAATGACATTCCGACACTACAGTCCGTAAAGACTTAGTTAGGAAAGAATTTCTCGATGAAGGACTTAGGAGAAGCTGCCTATGTGTTAGGCATAAAGATCTATAGAGATAGATCCAAAAGGCTTCTCGGGCTAAGTCAAAGTACGTATATTGACAAGGTGCTAAAGAGGTTTAGCATGCAAGATTCCAAGAAAGGGTTCTTGCCCTCGTCACATGGCATATCTCCTCAAAGAATCAATGTCCTAGTACATCTAAGGAGAGAGAGCAGATGAGTAAGATTCCTTATGCTTCGGCAATAGGATCTATCATGTATGCCAAGTTATGTACTAGACCGGATGTCGCTTATGCTTTGAGTGTCACAAGCAGATACCAAGCTGATCCCGGTGAGTGTCACTGGATAGCGGTAAAGAACATCCTTAAGTACTTGAGAAGGACTAAGGATGCATTCCTGGTTTACGGAAGCGTGGATGAGCTCATTGTAAAGGGTTACACCAATGCTAGCTTCCAAACCGATAGGGATGATTTTAGAACGCAGTCAGGTTATGTGTTTTGTCTTGGAGGTGGGGCTGTTTGCTGGAAGAGTTTAAAGCAAGAGATAGTAGCCGACTCTACAACCGAGGCTGAGTACATAGCTGCCTCAGATGCGGCGAAAGAGGTTGTTTGGATCAAGAAGTTCGTAACTGAACTTGGTGTGGTTCCGAGCATTGAGAGTCCGATTGAGCTCTATTGTGACAACAATTGGACAATCGCACAGGCTCAGGAACCGAGATACCACCAGAGATCCAAACATATACTCCGACGCTATCATCTTATTAGAGAGATCATAGATAGAGGCAATGTCAGACTGTGCAGAGTTCCATCGGAGAACAATGTAGCAGATCCATTGACTAAGCCGCTCACACAGCAGAAGCATGATGGTCATGCTGCGTCCATTGGTATTAGATACATGTATGATTGGATTTAGTGCAAGTGGGAGATTGTTAGTGTAATATGCCCAAAAGCCAATCAATGGATGTATATTTTGAGTCATGTATACACATTAAGGTTATTCCAATAAGTATCGTTTATGAGATAAACGCTTGCACATACTAATAACCCTAGAATATTTCATACTCTTAAATTGTCCCTAGTCGATTATTATTATGGATGGGTTGTAATAATAAATTAAGACTAGCGTATGTTGAGAATTGCATATGTGATATGAATTCTACATACGGGTATAAGTTAGAGAACTTGTGGACTGGACCGACCCACATAAGAACGCTACATGGAACGTTATATGTTTTGTCGATAGCGGTTCTTATAATGTATTGTCCTTAGACCTGTGATCATCAAGGTTCCCAACATGTGAGTCATATGCTTTGATATTATTCCTGGTCATCCGTAACTGGATAGATGTAAGGGTAATTATTGGGCGTATGATGAGTGTGTAGTGGGTTTTGTATGATCCAGAGGGGATTCGTCCAACCCATATAACGGGCATATTATCGGAGTGTTTCTTGAAAGAGTTGAATCGTAAATGCATGGCCATGCTCGGATAATGATATATGATATCATTGGTATCCGTTTTACCAGTTAACTCGAGAATCAAGAAACCGAGATTAAACATATGCGAGATTGACATATTCCATGTCTCTTATTTAATCTTGATAATGGGACGAAGGGACGATGACATGTTCCGAGGCACGTGGAATCAGTATTGATCTTGTCGTTCGGGTGGCAATGATGTGTTGCTAGACGCCGCTCTTTGCTTATAATTGTAAAATGAGATTTTACGATTATTGTTGAATGTACAAGTGCCTACAGGGTCACACACATACAGTCGTTGATTCGAGCAGGTGGTTGAACCGTGGTTGGATCATGGTTGAACCAAGGTGCGGTTGGACTGTGGTTGGACCAGGGTCGTTTTTTAGCTGGTTTGGTTCACTAAATGTCAGATTTTTGAACCAAAACATGCTGAGTTGTGTTGATAATGCTTAGTGGGAAACATGATTATGTGGAGATATAATCATGTTGCTTAGTGGACCACCATGTTGGCCATTAACTCCACTAATGCATTATGCCTTTGAGGGTTGAGTGATCAGATCACTATTGCTCATCTTCTTCCTTACACACACTTGTTCTTGAGAGAATTTTCAGAGCTTGAGAAGAGTTCTAGATTGGTCTAAAAAATGAGAGAAAAACACCGCACACAATAGCTCCCAGAAACCTATTGCTAGCACACCAGTTCGGGAGAGCTCGGGCTGAAGTCGTGAGACGTTCTTCAACCGGTTATAGCGGTTCGTGTGGATACCGTAGAGCGGCGAGGCTTTTTTCTGGCTCTAGCTGATTCGGTTCTACAGTTGGGTGAAAGACCTCAACCGTTACAGGTATGAAAAATTGTTATTCGGTTTAGTTCCCTTCACATGGATCCTCCATGTGTATCCGGTATTTCCGCTGCGCATACATGTTGTATTTTTGTGCTTTTGATTGTCAATTGCATGAACCGGATACTTACACTGTAAGTGGTTTTTATTTGGCTATTAAATAAGTTAGTATAAATTATAAGTTGGTTATAATTTGGCAAAACTGCACCGGAAATTCAAGCCAAGCCATAGAACCTTGGCGGAACCTACCAGTGATAATTTACTATGTGGGTTCGTATTTCCTTCGAGCATTAAATATTATAAAGCTCCAGAAGGTAAAATATTTTGTACTCAAAGGGAATACGAACCCACTTAGCTACACGATCAATTGAAGCCTCAAATGGATCAAAATTAGGGTGCCATTGGATTAGACGGCGAGGCATCCACAGTGTATTGAGCCGATTCACCAAGAAACGATAGCCAACCCTGATAACCCAGCACCTTAGCAATCAAAGAAGTCTTTCACTTCCCATAAAGGTATCTTGTCTCAGTAGTAGAGAGTGTGATCTGTGGACAATTGGATCCTTTTCCTCATCATCAGAATCCGCATCATCCTTCACAAGAGAGTCCTTCCTCCTCCATCCCCTCTATGCTAGTATCTGGCGGCGCCCACCCTAAGAGAAGTTCCTTGTGAGAGGATTTCTACCTCGATTCAACAGGCGACACAGAACCCACTGGCACCACTCCCTCTCGTTCGCCACCTTCAGCAGAAGAAGAGCCATCAGTAAGTCTCACCTTCTTTCCACTATGCTCACTTGACTCCTCGCCCTCCTTAGAGCCATCCTCATCACCACCAGATGGCGAGAGACCCACCAACTTGTCGATGAAACTCTTGAAAGAAAAACATATAGAAGAGCCTTGGACAAGTTCAGAGAAAACCACATGCTTCACTCACTCAGACGCGCACCCTTGATTTTTTTCCAGGGAAAACATAGTTGATCAAGATTAAATAAAATACCAGTCCTTACAAGATACAAACCCAAGTACTGAAACATAATACATAAACTAGGTCCATAGAAACCACATTAAGGATGAAGAGTTGTAATAACCAGGGCCAGATAAACTACTTCTCTTCTAACCCAAATTATCCTAGTGTATATCATCCTAATAATTTATCAATAACATCACAAAAGGGAATCAGGGAGCCACATTAGGATTATAATAAAAGAGTTGGTATTGTATTGACAACAATGTCAATACAAATCCCAACTCCTCATTCCATTTGCACATCCCCAACCCAATAGTTTATGTAAGAAAATTAAACGCATCCAGAATGAAATTGGAGACTGGCACCTAGTACTCCCCATTGGCATACGGTGACCAAACAAAAGGCAGGAAATACAATAGCAGCCGATTAATAGACAAGACAAAGCAAACCTCCAGGTGCATGATTGCGGTGAGAGAGGGGCCATCTACCGAGTAGAATGACCACTCTAATGCGTAGCACTTTGAATATCTCACCAGAGAATATCGGAGAAAATAAATCAAGCTCTATCGTTCTTGCCCGTACCACCTGAGCCATGGCCGTTCCTTGGTGGTGCCGAGCAACACTGCAAGATCTCCAAAGATCGTTGTACATCCCACCTACTACCAAAGATGGGACAAACAGTGGTATATCTGAGTACTCGGCCTAAATTCATTGAGCCTACTCACCACCTTCATTTTAACTATCATCCACATCTTTGGAGTTGCTACCCAAATTTTATTAAAGGACAAAATTTGGGGAAAACCTTCCTTAGGCAACCAATGACTCCTTAGGGCAACTGATTCACGAATCAAAGATGTGGACCCGGAGGCTTGTCACAGAAGGGAAGGTGTTAGGCACCCATCCATGTTGTGTTGGAACTAATGCCTCCTTGCTTCTTATAGGTTTTGATATTGACAAACTATTCAGAAAGCAAAAAGAAATGAATTGAGATGAAGGCAAATCAATCCTCAAGTCAAAGAAACCAAATCAAGAGCAAAGGATCAAAGTGAATGAGCACAAGAATTGAAGAGCCAAGAAAGAAGAGTTAGATTCATAAATTGTACAAGGTATAACACTCAACTCTTCTAGGACATTGGCTCAAAGTAAGAAAAAATTTGCTCGTGCATCACATAAACATATTTCAAACACCAAACTATTTTTTGAATCAATAACATCGATGTTATGTTTAAAACATCGATGTTCTTCCTTCCAGCAAATAACATCGATGTTGGCATCCTAAACATCGATGTTCTAGTGACCGTTGCTTTTAAAATTAGTCATAACATCGATGTTCCCATCTGTAACATCGATGTTCCATATTGGTCAGTTTCAATTTGTTTTTGTCGAGCCAAAATAACATCGATGTTGCCTTCTAAACATTGATGTTCCTGCCTTCAAAGAATTTTCCAAAAATTGGCAGTAGGCAAATAACATCGATGTTGGCATTCTAAACATCGATGTTCTCATGACCGTTGCATTTGAAAATATCCTTTACATAAGCAAAACATCGATGTTGGATCTCATAACATCGATGTTCTTCAATGGTCAGCTTTAATCGTTTTTCACAGAAGCAAAATAACATCGATGTTGGGTTATAAAACATCGATGTTCCTCACATGATGATTTAATGGGTTTTACACAGAATTAAAATAACATCGATGTTGGGTTTGAGAACATCGATGTTTTAGTTACCGTTAGTCCAATAATTCAAATTTACTGGACAAAACATCGATGTTGAGTATTAAAACATCGATGTAATGGCCGTTATTTCTGACAATTTTTTAGCACCCACTATGTTTTGTTTAAGGGTGTTTCTTAAGTGGATTCCAAATGGCCATATAACTTTTCAGAGCTACAAATTGAGCATTCTCAGCTCTGATTCAATACGAATCAACTCTTAATATTGAAGCATTCATTTCATACATCAAAATTAATTTTATTGAGCCAATATCCTATTGAGGATTTGAGAGTTGCCTTTTAGAGCTTTACTTGTATACTCATATCTGCTCTTTGAAAGAGTTCTTTGTTTGAGCGATTGAATTGTGTATTCATACACCTTAAGGGAGGTTAGTTTCCTTGTTGAGATTCATAGGAAGAGGGTATATCTTCTTGTGTGAGAAGTCTTGAAGTGAGGTATCTTCAAGCAAGAGTGTTGAGGTTCATGTGACTTGAACTCTCAGGTTTAGGATTCTTGTGATTAGAATTCCTAGGTTGTAAATGGTTTGTTAAGCACCCATAAGCTTAACATAGATAGTGGAATCTTCAAGAGAGTCTCTTGAAGGACTGGATTAGCCACACAAGTAGTGTGTGTGTGAACCAGGATAAATTGCTTGTGTCCTTCAATCTTTTTAATTCCGCATTTATTTCCTGCTTATTTCGTTTTAATCCGATAAATGCTATTCACCCCCCCTAGCGTAGGACTATTGTTCTAACAATTGGTAGCGGAGCCTAACTCTCTGAAAGACTTAACCGTTTGAGAGAAACTTTCTATGGCTTCTTCAAGTTATTTGTATGCAGGGATCGCTGAAGGACAATCCACTACCCGTGCACCGTTCTTTGACGGGACAAATTATGCATATTGGAAGGAAAGGATGAGAATTTTCATCCAAGCCAATAAATTCGCATCCTGGCTGGTAATAAAGAATAGTGTTCAAGTTCCAACAAGGACGAAAGCGGGGTACAACGAAGATGACAGCCAGAGAATCGAAAACCATTCCAAGGCAATACACATGCTCCAATGTGCGGTCAATCCGAATGACTATCAAACAATCTCGCGCTGTGCAACGGCCAAGGAGATGTGGGAAATGCTGGGAATCATCTATGAGGAAACCGACAGCAGGCAAGTTGAGATTGTCAACCGTTGTTTCATGGCAAAGGAAGAATCCCCGGAAGAGGTAAGTACTTCCTATTCGAGTGATGATTATACATTTGAAGAGCTGCAAAATGCATTTAGTGAATTGTACAGTAAATTCATTTCTGTCTCAAATGTTAATAAGAACTTAAAGAAACAGAACAAGACCTTAGAAAATAATGTAGGATTATTATCACATGATAAGATAAGTTATCAAGTGAAAATGATAAGCTTGAAAAGGAAAAGCATGCTCTTAATATGTGTTGCAATGAACTTAACGAGAAGATATCCTCTAATGTATGTGCTTGTGTTGTACTGGGAAATGAGAATGAATCTCTTAAGTGTCAAGTTAATGATTTGAAGAAAATATTAGAGAAATTTACAAATGGCACAGATGGTCTTAATCTTCTCCTAGGACAACAAAGAAGTCCAACACAAAAAGAAGGATTAGGTGCATCTCATGTATCAAATGATGTCAAACCTGTTGTGCATAATGCTAAGACATATAAACTCGATGCCTCATCCTCTACTCACCATACTATATCACATGAACATGCCAAAACACATACACATAATACTAGATCACATGTTCATGACACAAGAACACACATTCATCATAGAAGGTCACATGCTCAAAATGCAAGATCAAATGCAAGTAGTGGAAAATCTCATTATGCTAAAATGTATGCCTACAATGGTAGGAACGGGCAATTTCATTACACTAAACCTAGGACACACATAGCTCAACCTAGGCAAAATAGGGTTATACCTAGGGAAAACAAGTTTACTAGAATGCATAGACATAATAAAAATGGTAATTACTATCAACCTAGAAAGATGCACAATCCAAATGTCATTTGCCACTATTGTAATAGAATAGGTCACATTGCCCCGGTATGTTTTACTAGGCATAGATATTGGGCACAAGATAAGGTCTTTAATCGGCATGTTTCTAACCATCAAGGACCCAAAAAGATTTGGGTACCAAAATCCCTTTGATTTGTTTTTGCAGGTATGCTTGAAGGCATCAAGTGTACTTTGGTACCTTGATTGCGGATGCTCCAAGCAAACGACCAAAGAAGCATCCAAGTTCTTAAAAGTGGCGATATTTGTTCGATTCTTGTAATAATGCAAGGAGGAGTGTTGTTGCAAAAACTGGACCAGTAGATAAAAACATCGATGTTCACTTGTGTAACATCGATGTTCAGAGTTTTTCAGCTCACCTGATTTTCAACCAGTAGCTGAAAAACATCGATGTTGTATGGTAAACATCGATGTTCCCATGAGAGCTGCCAAGCCACAAATCGAGCATGCACATCGATGTTTTGTATTAAACATCAATGTTCGGTAAGAACTTTATTTTTCCAGTAGTCATTAAACATCGATGTTTGTGTTCTACACATCGATGTTATTCATTCCAAGCTGTTCAAAATTTCTATCCAGTGGTCAACAACATCGATGTTGCATTCTGGAACATCGATGTTGCATTCTGGAACATCGATGTTCTGCCCTTGTTGCATATACACAGCTTAGAAATAAGTTAACTTTCTCACTTAAGTTAAGAAATTTAGGTAGCATGTTCATGACTAAATGTCTCAGGAAGAATATTCAGATTTCTTTCAATTTAAGCTAAGCTAGTAGTTAGTGCACAATTGATCAAATTGAGAAATAATAGCTTGGTTGATGAACATTCACATGGAAGAATTTTATGTCATACACATGCTGGAAACATAAACACTTCTATTGATATCTTACAATCACACGATACAATGACTCTTACATACATTCTATGTTACAATCATACTTGATTACATATTTTACAAAGACACACTTGCATAAAATATATTACACGCTCACACTATCTCATAACATTTCATATGCTAAAAAGTAAACAGGCTTATTACAATGTGCTCCTAACGATTTGGAACAGCTGTGACAGTAAAACTAGTAGGAGTATCAACTATGTTCACACCAATGCTATGACACCAAGCAAACCACATTCCACCCGAGTTGTTCTGACCAGGAAGTTCGAACCGATTTGTTGGTGGAAAGCGAAGTGGGATAGCTCCGTGGTCTCCGGCTTGCTGCCATTGAGTCTCGGTAAGCAGAACCATATTCGGTTTGTATTGGTTCTTCAGGTCTCGTAGGGTTCGAACAAAATCTTGGGAACGTACTGTGATACCCCTACAGTTCCACACCAAAAGGCGAACCTTTGGCCAAGTAGGCACTACTCCAGCTACTCGAGGAATGCTCTGAGCTGTCATCGTAATCTGGTAATGACTGCTCTCGTTCAAAGTTTGGAAGGTTGGTTCCAACTGAAACTCCTGAAACCTGTCAGAAATGAAGAACATTGTGGAATTAGCCGTACCATAGTAAGAAGTTTGCAGGGAATGTTGATGTTCCAGGAAGATTATCTCTTCCATAGGGGTGACGAAGAATCGGGACGAATAAATCTCGTCTACGAAGACAAGACGAGGAATCCTTGCTAGTTCCTTTGGCAATGGCCCTTGGTGCTCATTTATGATGCTGTAGGCCAACCGATTTCTCCTACCTAAGGAGGCCCCCTCTACAAAGAAAACGGAGGATGGGGCAGGCATTCTTGTTATTGAGGTTTTGTATTTACTCTCTTTAGTCAGAAATGTTTTCTTTCTTTACTTCTACTCTTCTGATTATTGACTAATCAATGCCTTGCCTTTTATAGCAAATTTGTTTATCACTGTTTCATAGCCTGAACCGCACCTATTACTGGAAAACTACAAAAAGGTATTCGGTAAATGGAAAAGGCTGACTACTCTACACTTAGGTGCAAACTGTTTGTGTTTTGTCCAAAGATTACTTCCTTTGAAATTATTGCCACAGCACACACCAATACCCGTCTTACCTTTAATTAAATTCGGGATGCAATTGTTTATACGTTTCTGAGTCATGTCGATCATGCATTATTTGTGAACTCTGGCTCCTTCCTTTGATACCTCTATTCATGCAATTTTTACAGGCTAACTTTGCCAATTCATTTATTACTAACCTCCAATTTTTCAGCTAATCAAGCATCTGCTTTGTTGAAAATCCTGGCCTAAATTGCATTATTGATTCATCACAGAGATTACTGTCTGATTAGTTGGGCATCAGAGGCAACCAAAGTCCAACTGACAAGACATTTTCTCGAGCCCGGTATACTTACGACAAGGAGATACCTCCTCATTCCGGGACGATAGAAATCCAAGCAAATAATTCTTGGAGACAGAGGCCATCTTACTAATCTTAAAATTGTCACACATGTTTTATCTTACTAAAAATAGTGTATTATCTTTGCTAACTTGAGGACCCGAGGCTCGTCTAACTATGTTTGGCAGGGACCCCTCACTAAGGCCAAAAGACAGGGGGAACAAAAATCTTGTAAACCAACAACATCGATGTTGTTACCATACACATCGATGTTTGAACAATTCAGATTGAAGCAATTGGACCAATGGCCGGAAAACATCGATGTTCAAAGGCCAACATCGATGTTTAATCAAGAGAATAATCATGTTTCATCCAGAGAACAATCAAGCCATCAATCAAAATGTAATAACATCGATGTTGAGTATCACAACATCGATGTTCAGGTAAGTCTTCAAAACTCATTGATGTTTGCACTATTTCTCTTAATTTCTTTAAATTTCCGAAGGCCCAAAACATCGATGTTTTGAGGACCAACATCGATGTTTGACCATTTTGATTAAACATGGAATTTGGCCGAGTACATAAAACATCGATGTTGCCTCTAAAAACATCGATGTTTGAACCGTTGCAGGTACAAAAATATAGCTGTTGAGCTATGCAGGTTTTTCGACCGACCGTTGAAAACATCGATGTTATTTTCAGAACATCGATGTTTCGCTGACCAAGCATCAGCAAACATCGATGTTTCGTAGGCCAACATCGATGTTTAACAGATATTTTTCAAAAAAATATAGCCGTTGGAGCATTGCAACGGCTACCCAACGGCTACTTTTCTGAGCCTTACTATATAAACCATGCTTTTCTTTTTTTACTCCTCACTCTGTAAACTTCTGAAAAATCAATACCATCTCCATTCATCCCTTTACAAACACAAACAACAAATTTTCTTTCATTTCTTCATTCTATAATGGCTGGTGACAAACGTCGTTCTAAGGGCAAACAAGTTGCTCATGAACATCAAACCAAGAAAAAGGGTGGATCCTCAAGTGCTCCTCACAAATACTCTGTGCCCAATTCAGAAATTTGGTTTAGTTCCAAAGATGAGCTTACACACTACAAATCCTTCTACGCAACTCGAGCCATCGCTTCTCCTCGGTATTTTCCTGAAGATTACCCACAGAAGAAGCAATTTGCTAACCTTGAACGTCACTTACGGGAATCCCGTCTCTGGGACTTTGTGATGCGGAAGCAATATCATTTCAATCCGGACTTCATCCGCGGCTTCTACACAACCCTTCACCGTGACGGTGATATCCTCTCTGCCAGCTTCAATGGGAGACGCTTTCAGGTGACATTGGAGCAGTTCGGACAGATTGCAGGCCTACCTGTCCAAGGCGATGACATCGTCACTTATGGAGGTGATCATTTCCTTACTCTCCATGAAACCCAGCTGTTGTCTGATCTTGGTTTCACTGAAGTGCGCCGTAATCACTCCAATCGGCCAACCATTCACTCAATCAACCCGGAGTACAGAGTGCTTTTCTATTTGCTTACTCGGGTGATCAAACCTCGGGCCGGTAATCACACCAACTTCACAACTGAGGACGAAAAAGTCCTGCACGCCATTATTCACGGAGCTCCGATCAATTGGGCCCAATTTGTGCTCATGCACATGGCCGAGCACACTTCAAACGACCATCCCCTTCCATATGCCTTTTTGGTTGTGAATATTTGTTTGAGCGCCGGACTGACTCCCTTTAAAGGAACTCAAACTACTCACTCCAAACTTTGGGGAATTAACGATGCCACTTTTCACAAGCGTCCATCCGAGGAAGTCCCGAGGCTAGCACGAGCAGTAGATCCTCAACTACTAGCTCTTCCAGCACCCGCTCCTCCAGCTCCTGCCGCTACACTAGACTCAATTGCCGCCACTCTCCGTATCTTAGGACGGTCCATTGGCCGAATTGACTTGGAGGTACAAAGGCAAGGACATGACCTGCGTGCCTATTTTGCCCATGTCAACTATGATCCTCCACCATATCACACAACCTTCCAAGGTTTTAACTTTGAAGGTGATGATGATGATGATGAAGATTATGACCCAATGGAGGTAGAGGAGGAAGAGGATGCGGACGATGATGAGGATGAGGACGATGATGGGAACTAGGACCACTGTTTTGTTTAAATTTTTAACTTATGTTTCTGTTTTATGCTTTGTTTTTCAATTCAATAAAAATATTTTGCCTTTTCCATTTCTTTTTGCTAATGACAAAAGGGGGAAGCAATCACAGAAAAGTATATGCATGAATTCAGGAGGAATCATAAGTCATACTTTAAGGGGGAAGAATAAATATATGCACCATCAAGTTAAGGGGAATTTATCGTCATACTTTAAGGGGGAAGAATAAATATATGCATCATCAAGTTAAGGGGAATTTATCCCACTTTGAAATCTATACAACTTGGCATATACTAACTCTTGGCATATACTTTCATTGTTTGTCATTATCAAAAAGGGGGAAATTGTTGGAACTAATGCCTCCTTGCTTCTTATAGGTTTTGATATTGACAAACTATTCAGGAAGCAAAAAGAAATGAATTGAAATGAAGGCAAATCAATCCTCAAGTCAAAGAAACCAAATCAAGAGCAAAGGATCAAAGTAAATGAGCACAAGAATTGAAGAGCCAAGAAAGAAGAGTTAGATTCATAAATTGTACAAGGTATAACACTCAACTCTTCTAGGACATTGGCTCAAAGTAAGAAAAAATTTGCTCATGCATCACATAAACATATTTCACACCAAACTATTTTTTGAATCAATAACATCGATGTTATGTTTTAAAGCATCGATGTTCTGCCTTCCAACAAATTTCCAAAATAGGCAGTAGGCAAATAACATCGATGTTGGCATCCTAAACATCGATGTTCTAGTGACCGTTGCTTTTAAAATTAGTCATAACATCGATGTTCCATATTGGTCAGTTTCAATTTGTTTTTGCCGAGCCAAAATAACATCGATGTTGCCTTTTAAACATCGATGTTCCTGCCTTCAAAGAATTTTCCAAAAATTGGCAGTAGGCAAATAACATCGGTGTTGGCATCCTAAACATCGATGTTCTCATGACCGTTGCATTTGAAAATATCCTTTACATAAGCAAAACATCGATGTTGGATCTCATAACATCGATGTGTTAGAACCTATGTCTTCATGGTTCATTCATTACAGGTTTTGATAATTGACAAACCAATTCAAGATCATGACAAAGAAGAAGCAAAAAGAAATGAATTCAAACCAATCCTCAAGCACAAGAAACCATTCAAGAGCAAAGGATCAAAGTGAATGAGCACAAGAATTGAAGAGCCAAGAAAGAAGAGTTAGATCCATAAATTGTACAAGGTATAACACTCAACTCTTCTAGGACATTGGCTCAAAATAAGATGAATTTTGCTCATGCATAACATAACATATTTCCAAGCATAAAAATGTTTTTCGATCCATGAACATCAATGTTGTGAATTTAAACATTGATGTTCCTGCCTTTGAACACTTCTTCCAAAACGGGCAGTAAGGTCTGAACATCGATGTTGGCATCCCAAACATCGATGTTCTCATGACCGTTGCACTTAAAAATGGTCTGCCCGATCAAAACATCGATGTTATAATTTTAAACATCGATGTTCTATTTTTCCAAGGTTTTACAAAAGTTGGCATAAGCGGAAAAACATCGATGTTCCAATGGCAACATCGATGTTCTGATATTTGGTTTCAAAATAAATTTTGCAGTAGCTCTAAAACATCGATGTTGGACTATAAAACATCGATGTTCTTGTGACCGTTGCTCAAAACATTGATGTTGGGAATTTAAACATCGATGTTGTGATAATTGTCTTCAAGATGAATTTTGGCAGTAGCCATAAAACATCGATGTTTGAAACTGAAACATCGATGTTCTTGCATAACTCCTTTTATCATATTTTTGCGAAGCAAGAGAACATCGATGTTGGTTTAGAGAACATCGATGTTGAAAATGAAAACAACGAAGTTCCCCAGACAAACATCGATGTTCTACTAGCCGTTGGAACAGTAATTTAAAATTGTTGTCTAAAACATCGATGTTTGTAGGCAAAACATCGATGTTCTGCCGTTGTAGCAGACAACTTTTTTTTAGCACCCACTATGTTTTGTTTAAGGATGCTTTTGGGTGGATTTAAAACGGCTCTATAACTTCTCAGAGCTATAAATTGAGCATTTTTAGCTATGCTTCAAGTTAATCAACTCTCTACTTACATGCATTCAATTCATACATTCATAAAATCTTAATTGAGCCAATATCCTATTGAGGATTTGAGAGTTGCCCTTTTAGAGCTTAAATTCTGTAACTCATATCTACTCTTTGAGAGAGTCTCTTGTTTGAGTGATTGTGTACTTACACACCTTAAGGGAGGTTAGTTCCCTTGGTTAGATTCACAAGAAGATGTGTATATCTTCTTGTGTGATAAGTCTTGAAGTGAGGTATCTTCAAGCAAGAGAGCTGAAGTTCATGTGACTTGAACTTTCAGGTTTAGGATTCTTGTGACTAGAATTCCTAGGTTGTAACGGTTTGTTAAGCACCCGTAAGCTTAACGTAGATAGTGAAATCTTCAAGTGAGACTTGAAGGGCTGGATTAGCCACACTAGTAGAGTGTGTGTGAACCAGGATAAATTGCTTGTCCTTCATTCTTTCAATTCCGCATTTAATTCCTGCTTATTTCGTTTTTATTCGATTATCGCTATCCACCCCCCCTCTAGCGAAGGGCTATTGTTCTAACAATTGGTAGCGGAGCCTAACTCTCTGAAAGACCTAACCGTTTGAGAGGAAAGTTTCTATGGCTTGTTCAAGTTATTTGTATGCAGGAATCACTGAAGGGCAATCCGTTACCCAGGCACCATTCTTTGACGGAATTAATTATACATATTGGAAGGAAAGGATGAAAGTTTTCATCCAAGCCAATGACTTTGCAGCTTGGCTAACGATAAAGAATGGTGTTCAAATCCCATCAAGAACGAAAGTGGAGCACAGTGTAGATGCCATTCAAAGAATCGAAAACAACTCCAAGGCAATAAACATGCTTCAATGTGCGATCAATCCGAATGACTATCAAATGATCTCGCACTGCGCAACAGCCAAGGAGATGTGGGAAATGCTGGGAGTCATCTATGAGGAAACCGACAGCAAGCAAGATGAGACTGTCAACCTTTGTTTCATGGCAAAGGAAGAATCTCCGGAAGAGGTAAGTACTTCCTATTCGAATGATGATTATACATTTGAAGAGCTGCAAGATGCATTTAGTGAACTGTATAGTAAATTCATTTCTGTTTCAAATGTTAATAAGAGCTTAAAGAAACAGAACAAGACTTTAGAAAATAATGTAGAATTATTATCTAAAGATAAAGATAAGTTATCAAGTGAAAATGTTAAGCTTGAAAAGGAAAAGCATGCTCTCAATATGTCTTGCAATGAACTTAATGAGAAGATTTCCTCTAATGTATGTGCATGTGTTGAATTGGGAAAAGAGAATGAATCTCTTAAGCATCAAGTTGATGATTTAAAGAAAACATTAGAGAAATTTACAAATGGCACAGATGGTCTTAATCTTCTCCTAGGACAACAAAGAAGTCCAACACAAAAAGAAGGATTAGGTGCATCACATGTATCAAATGATGTCAAACCTGTTGTGCATAATGCTAAGATATATAAACTTGGTGCCTCATGCTCTACTCACCATATTACATCACATGTTCATGACACAAGATCACACATTCATTATAGAAGGTCATATGCTCAAAATGCCAAACCAAGTGCAAGAAATGGAAGAGCTCGCTATGCCAAATTCTATGCCTACAATGTTAAATCGAATGCTAATGTTGCAAGATCACATGTACACAGCACTAAAAATGAAAGTTCTCATTTTGCTAAACCTAGGAAACATGTGACTCAATTTAGGGAAAACAAGATGATACCTAAGGAAAACAAGTTTACTAGAGTGCATAGAAATAATCAAAATGGTAATTACTATCAACCTAGAAGGATGCATAATCCAAATGTCATTTGCCACTATTGTAACAGAATAGGTCACATTGCCCCGGTATGTTTTACTAGGCATAGACATTGGGCACAAGATAAGGTCTATATTCGGCATGTTTCTAACCATCAAGGACCCAAAAAGATTTGGGTACCAAAATCCCTTTGATTTGTTTTGCAGGTATGCTTGAAAGCATCAAGTGTACTTTGGTACCTTGATTGCGGATGCTCCAAGCAAATAATCAAAGAAGCATCCAAGTGGCGACATTTATAAATGTGGGACTTGTAGATAAAAACATCGATGCTCATCTGAGTAACATCGATGTTCAGAGTTTTTCAGCTCACCTAATTGTCCAACCAGTGGCTGAAAAACATCGATGTCTTGCAGCCAACATCAATGTTTCCATGAGAACTGTCAAAACACAAATCAAGCATACACATCGATGTTTTGTATCAAATGTCGATGTTCGGTAAGAACTTTATTTTTCTAATAATCTTTAAAAGTCGATGTTCGTTTTCTACATATCGATGTTACTCATTCCAAGCTGTTTAAAATTTCGTCTAGTGGTCGAAACATCGATACCTCATTCTTGAACATCGAAGTTCTGCCCTTGTTGCATTTTCACAGCTTAGAAATAAGTTAATTTTCTCACTTAAGTTAAGAATTTTAGATAGCATGTTCATGACTAAATGTCTCAGGAAGAATATTTAGATTTCTTTCAATTTAAGCTAAGCTAGTAGTTAGTACACAATTGATCAAATTGAGAAACACTAGCTTGTTTGATGAACATTCACATGGAAGAATCTTATGTTATACACATGCTGAAAACATAAACACCTTTATTGATATCTCCAATCACAAGATACAATGACTCTTACATGCACTCTATGTTACAATCACACTTGATCACATATTTTACAAAGACACATTTGCATAAAACATATTACACACTCATACTATCTCACATGCTGAAAAGTAAACAAGCTTGTTACAATGTGCTCCTAACGATTGGGTTCAGCTGTTACAGAAAAGACATTAGGAGTATTAACTATGTTAACCCTAATACAATGACTCCAAGCAAACCACATTCCACCTGAGTTGTTCTGACCAGGAAGCTCGAACCGATGTGTTGGTGGAAAGCGAAGAGGAATATTTCCATGATTTCCGGTTTGCTGCCATTGAGTCTCGGTAAGCAGAACCATTTTGGGTTTATATTGGTTCTTCAGGTCTCGCAGGATTCGGACAAAATCTTGGGAACGTGCTGTGATACCCCTGCAGTTCCACACCAAAAGGCGAACCTTTGGCCAAGTGGGCGCTACTCCAGCTACTCGAGGAATGCTCTGAGCTATCATAGTAATCTGGTAATAACTGCCCTCGTTCAACGTCTGGTAGGTTGGTTCCAACTGAAGCTCCTGAAATTTGTCAGAAATAAAAAACATTGTGGAATTGGCCGTACCGTAGCAGGATGCTCGCAGGAATTGTTGATGCTCCAGGAAGATGACTTCTTCCATAGGGGTGACGAAGAATCGGGAAGAATAAATCTCGTCTACAAAGACAAGACGGGGAATTCTTGCTAGTTCCTCTGGCAATGGCCCTTGTTGCTCATTTACAATGCTGAAGGCCAACCGATTTCTTCTACCTACGTTTGCACCCTCAACAAAAAAGACAAAGGAAGGGGAAGGCATTTTTGCTTTTGATATTTCTTTTGCTAACTCTTTTTCTGAAATTGGATTATAAACTTTCTGTGTTTATTAAGCTCTAACGTATGTCTATTTATAGAAAACATAATTGCATTGCCTTTTCTCTAAGAAGGTGACCCCTAAAAATTTCTGAAGTGTCCAGCAGTGTTCAGGAGGTGACCCCTACCTATCCTTGGAGTATCATGAACAACGTTCAGAGGAAGGCCCCTCCAAACCGCTTCGATTTTCAAGAATCTCCTTTTAGAGACACTTGCAAATTCATTTATTGCTAACATCCAATTTTTCAGATAATCAAGTGTCTGCTTTGTTGAAAATCGTGGCCTAAACTGCATTATTGATTCATCACGGAACTCACAGTCTGATTAGTTGGGCATCAGAGGCACCCAAAGTCCAATTGACAAGACATTTTCTCGAGCCCGGTGTACTTACGACAAGGAGATACCTCCTCATCCCGGGAGGATAGAAATCCAAGACAATAATTCTTGGGGGCAGAGACCATCTTACTATCCTTAAATTTGTCATCCATGTTTCATCTTACTAAAACTAGTAAATTATCTTTGCTAACTTGAGCACCCGAGGCTCGTCTAACTATGTTTGGCAGGTACCCCTCACTAAGACCAAGAGAAAGGGGGAATAAGGCTTGCTGAAGAAGTAACATAGTGAGGAAGAAGCTACTGATGAAGATGATGATAATGATGGGAACTAGGAACCATCTTTCTAAACCCTTATCCTTATTATCCCTTATGCTTTGTTTTCCAT
>JAKUCV010002156.1:56008-100549 GCA_028386065.3 Turnera subulata | reverse complement strand
TTTTAACATAATTTAATAGCAATTAGTAATACAAATATCCCAATGAAAACCCTATGATTAAAGTGGCAAGTGTGTGGGGAAAGAAGACTTCATCACGAGCACGGTTAGTTGGCAAGGGCAAGGTAGGTTGATAGGACATTGTTGTTGTGGTTGACGATGCTTCGGTGGAGAAGTAATGGCCAAAGTTATCATGCACCCATCGCCTTTCGCTCTCAATGTATGCAGAATTTACTTCCTCAAATGTTTTATAACCCTTGAATGTATTGTGAGGGAATCTACTTGTTGCCATTTTCACAGACTCCCGATTATCATAAACACCATTTCGGCGACCATTGAACACCACATAAAACTTGTATTTTGCCATCACATGCAATCCCTGAAACATATCACATTAATTCATAACTTGATGATTTCAATTTGATTTGCTAAATCATGCACATGCATTAATACATTCATGAACTTAACAATTACAAAATACACAGTAGAGCCATTCATCACAGCAGCAGCAGCAAACCCAACAACAACAAACACAGAAAATTACCACAACGATTTCTGATATTAATGCCTCTCAACATTCACAAGCTTACCTAGGTTATCATATGCACACATCCAACATTCCTACATACATAATTAATAGCATGGCTACTCATTAATCTCCAAAATGCATTATGCTATGACTTACTACTGACTACTTATAAATATCCAAAATGCATAGCACAATGACTTGTAGTAAGCCATAATACTGAACCGTAACCCCTATAGTAGTTAGATAAGATTCCTAGGCTTGAAGCTCGCAATGATTAGTTCATCCACCAAGAAGTTCGATCAGGAACTCCTCCTTCTGCTCTTCATCCAACTGCCAAAAGTAATTAGCATACTGAGGATTCTTGGCCATCTTGAACACCACCTTCACAATTTGATTATCAAAAAGACCCAGATCCCTGAAGGCTTTCCCGAGCACACGGCTATCATCTTCTATTCCTGTTTTTCTCATGATGAGCTAGAATGTGTGTGAACATGACCACTTGTTATTCTATTCCTACTTCTCCATTAGAAGTCAATCCTTCTTTAGTCCTTAATATCTCACATAGCCTAGCGAAACAATTGATATCCATCCTAAGACTCCACATACTATAGTCATCTGAAGTTCGACACATCCTCTCAATATCATCTCTCATAATTTCTTGACTGTCAAATGTCCTATGTATCACAGCTCTCCTAGAACCAGCCCACCTCATTTCAGACTTTGTAAATGCAACAACAAACACAGCACAACTCAAAAGCAACTGTAGTTGCATCCTCCCAAGTATAAAATACAAAAAATGGCGGCAAGATGAGCACGGCGAGCAGGGTCCATTTTTGGTCTAGTCATCAACATAAAAGGAAGCTCAATTGGCAAACATGTTATCGAAATAGCAAGCCCAAATTACAGCATATCAACATTGCACAAAATCCAGGACATCTGAACATTACTCCTTAATATCTCACAACATATCAACTTTTTGCCCAAACCACTACAAATGAACATTACACATCCCAACATCACAAACAACAGACATATGATTGCATATAGGTTTCAGGAATCCGTAAAACAAGCAATTCTGAAACATATGACGCATTAATGCGATAAACGAACTCATCCAACACGTGCATATTTCAAAGCAATGCTCAAGAATTTTCCAAAACTAGGATAAACCTCGAGCGCTGCTGCAGGTATCTAATCTATGTAATAATAAAAAATTCAACCATATATTACTAATAATAAAATTATGCAATGGTTCCATTCTAATAATAATTATATTACAAAAAAATACAAAATCATTAATCATTGTTTGTTTTGTTAAGGAACTTGAAGAGAAGTGGACAGCCCTTAGCATTTCAGACAATACAAAACATAATATTTGGGTTGTCACGGTTGCTCAACGCAATAAATTGTCATTACAAAAAATTGCACAGAAGCTAATCTTTGAAGATACTTGAGACTATAATAAGGCAACTGGGTCGTTTTTTTATGCTGAAGCAACTAATGGTGCCTTTAACGGTGTCGAATCTTTCGAGTTGTAGAGCTGTTATTGAAAAATAAAAGGATAAGTGATTATAACATCCAAAATATAGGTTAAGAGTAGAGGCACACATAATCAGCAAGCAAATCTTCACGATAGTCAAACATCAGTTACCTAGGTAATATCTTATGCTTCCAAAGTGTAATTAATTTTGTTAAAATGCAAAATATTACGTGCTTCAGGTTTCATGAGATTCTCTGGAGTAAATTTTATACCATCTTCATTATTTCTTACTAAATTATAGCATTGAAGAGGTAGAATGAAAGGTCAAGAATAAATATGCTGTCTGATGATGGAAAGCATAGTTTTGAGGTTTAACAATGTAAAAAGTACTACTTGATCACCTATCGGGAAATGATATATCATTGTAGATTGTGCTTAAGTAATGTAGAAATACAAGAAAAAATTTTAAAACAAAGAAACTTCTGATAGTTAATGAAAAAAATTAATGATCTCTATCAACAAACTTTGCTAGTAATAGTCTCAAGAATATAAATAAACTATGATACAAACTATCCTTTCTATCATAATCAATCTAATAATAAACACTCTTGGAGTTATAGGTAGTAGACTATCTGGACTTTGAACTTTTAGCTTCATATTTTTGCTTCAAAGTTATAAGAGGCACATGGTCACTACCATCAGCCTTATTACCTTCATCATCTCCTTTTTTTTTTTTGTACAATGTAATTCATCAAGTGACAAAAATAAGAAAACTTTAGCATACGTTTGTCAGGAACTAATTAAAATGTAAATGATGTTTAGGCCTACCTAGCATGTTTCTTTCTCTTTTTAGATTCAGGAATTGTCAATCTTTGTTTAGTATTACATGCATAATGAAGATGTTGATGTTGTTTTTGGTACATGGAAGGTGAATTTTCAGATGATTTTGATGTTGGAGTGGGGGTATAGATCTGGACAGATTGCTTTGTTGTTGTGGGTGGGGAAACAAAGTTTTCTTAGGGTGAATTAAAAGGGTCACTACAGGCTCAGTTTCAATCTCAAAAACATTAGATACCAAGAGATCATATCTTGATTAGCTCAATTTAAATTGTCCAAAGCGGACTTCAAATATCTTCTCAGTGCCAATGAACTTGGCTATCACCTCAGGTAAAATTTTTGAATTTGTTTTCTGCTGCTCATAGAAAAGAGAATAAGAAGTGCTTTGAGTACTCTTTCAGTTGTTGTTCCCATCAACATAAATATTGCTTGCTCTACAACATTCTTCACAATAAAATGTATTTTGTACCTGCAACATAAATAAAAGATTATTTTTTATACTAACTTATTTATGCTAGTTATAGTGAATAAAGTAGCATACACGATTAAACATCTACTCAAACATGTTTACAAAGGTAGTGGAAGACCTGTAATCAACCCACATTTTCTACATGTTTTTTCTTCAGAAGATACATCCAATTGCTCTGTTATTGTGGGTGAGGAAACAAAGTTTTCCTAAAGCATTTATGACGTCAAGTATTCTAGCTTTGCAAGTGTACATTTCATGCTGAAATAAAGATAAAAATTATAAAAAAACATTGTTGATCATTTGTAATAAGAAATCTTGCTTCATTAATTTATTAATTCAACTATATAAAGCTTTTGGCATACCTGGTTTGTAGCTGTGATGCAATCCAAAAATATGGAGTTTGTATTATTCAATATAAAATTGGAGTATACAGAAGATGTGAGAAAAGTCAATGGTTCCTGTGTGTTAGATTGCATGCTTATTCCCTCTCTCTCATTCCTAATTATTTCCCACATTACATCAGATCCCCTCCCCCCTAGGATACCGTTTTCTTCCCGTTACCTAGGACCCCGTAGACACTTTCCACGTGGCGGATTCCCATTGGCTTTCGGGATACTCTGAGGTGAGGTGGGCCCCGGTGCTTTGGCTGACTTGGATTGGTTGACGTGGGCCTTCGGGCCTTCCCGCATATAGCTTTTGGACCTGGGTAAAAAGCCCATTTATCAGTAGCCCGTAGAGAGGAGTGGGTCAGAATTTGAATTTCTAATTCTTAGACACGCTTCTCACTGTACTCATTAAGTTCCATTAACTCCTCTTTCCCGCTTCTTCTTTCATCCAACGAGGGGTCTGTCATACGTTTTTACATTTTCCCCTTGGCGGTTCAAGTCTCGCGTCTCTAAGGAATGCACAATGGTAACTCCTCTTTCTTTCCTTTTTCTTTTATTAATTTCTCAGATTTCTTTAGGGTTCTTGTTCTTTTCCTTTTAGCCTTGGTCCGGCCCGTTGATTCTTTCCTTCTCCCTTCTTGTTTGCTGCGCTTGCGTCTCAGTCACCCCACATTAGGGCCACCTCAATTTTGCCATGAAGGTGTCTACGGTTTTGGTGAGGAAGATGGAGATCAAAAAATTTCGCTCTCTGGCCACTTCCGACGGCTACGAGGAGGCATATGTGCTGGAGTCCTTGAAGAAGGGTGAGAGTTTCGAAGATTCCCCGGCCGAGGGCGAGTTCGTCATGTTCTCCCGGTCGGCCAACTTTGGTTTCAAACTCCCACTCTCCAATTTCCAAGTTTCCTTCCTCCAGAGGATGGAGGTGGCCACGATCCAACTCCTCCCTTTGTCATGGGCTTATCTGAGGGGCTTTGAGGAGTGGTGCACCGAACGGCAGGTTCCCCCCTCCTAGCCATTTTTTGCCCTTTCATCCAAGTGAAGGCCAACGATAGCTCCAAGATCTTGATCTATTGCGCCCAAAGGCCAAAACCTACAGGCCACCATTTCATTCTGGTCCTTGAAAAAAAAAAACCACTTTCAAACATAAGGTCCTGAGGATTCGAGTCTCGAGTGCTCTCTTGGCCCCTTCGTTCGATTTTAGAAACCGAGTGAACGAGTGTGACACTACTCTCGGGGATTCTGACAGCCTCTCTGATGAGGAGCCGAGGGTGCTTCAGCTCCTATCCTCCGATAACGTCCTTTGCCACCTATCCGATTTAGTTACTTTGTGGACTAGGGGTTCTAGGCCTCCCTTAGCTTCTAAAGGTTTTATTCCCTTTTCCATATTAATTCAGCATTCCTATTTTGTTTTCAATTTCAGGCCATTAATTATTCAGATTTTGATTCGTCAGGTACCTCCAATGCGGTACTCTCTGAGGAGGAAGTGGAATCTCTAGAGATGGTTTCGGAGAAAAGTACGAAGTCACCTAGAAAGACCACGACCCGATCCTCATCTCACAAAGGCAAACATTCCCTCGACAAGTATCCTTCCTCCAAAGCCCGTTCTAAGACGAGAGGACCTGATCTTTGCGAGGTCGTCAGAGCCGCTGGAGAAAAAATGAAGTCTGTCGAGGATCCCTCATCTGAACTCCCCCAAGGGCCCTGCGGAGTGGTGCCGTGCGTCTTTTCTCGCTCCCCCCGCCTCCTCCATTGATCAAAGACAGAAAATTCCGTCAAGTCGAATGGAAGCCTGGAGGTTCTTCTCTGAAGTCGTCTTCTTTCGGAGGCCCTGTAGTGGATTTGGAGGCTCCTTCAGGGCCTGTTAACAAATCAGCTGGATCGAGGACCTTTGGAGACCCCGACTGGACTGGTTTATTTGAGGTTCTGTGCAACCACTCTGACTTCAAGTCTGGCGAGCGGCTCCTTGATGAATTCTGCACCAAGCTCTACGTCGCCAATCCGGGTTTTAAGGAATCTTTCACATCGTGCATGCTAGAGATGTATAACCTCCACGCGTTTTTCCTTGCTAAGGTATTCCCAGTACAAGTTTTCTTTTCCTTATTCCTGCCTGTTCATGTGTGGTTGTGAGTACGCGTGACTTAGAATTATTATTATCATTGCCGTTGCTGTTGTCATTGTTGTCGTTGTTGTCTTTGGTGGTTTTGAGTGTTCAATGATTTGTCCCGAGTCTCTACTTATATGCTTTGGTTTTTTGCAGTGTCAGGTTCATACGCATATCATGACATGGCATTGCCACGATGTCGCTGCTTCCCAAATGAAAGCCGAGAAACAAACCGAGGAGGCTGCTCATGTCATTGATGATTTGAAGCGCTCCCAAATTTCCCTAGAAACTGAGCTAAAGGAAGCTGATGATGTCAAGTTGCTCCTTCGCAAAGAGGTCGGCGAATTGAGGGCTGAAAGGGCCCAGCTTCTCTCCAGGCTGGAGTCGCGTGAGGTCGATATCAAGGACCTCGAGGAGGTTCAGAAAGAGGATCTTAGGATCTTGGGCGATCAGATGTGGGTGTATCTGTCTCGCTCCACAGATAACCATCGGGAGGCGATCAAGGCTTGTTACCCAGACGACGACGATTCTTATTTGATTTGCGGCACTATCGAGATGGAGCAAGATGCTTCTTAGGTTCCAGCTTCTCCATTCATTAGTGGGAATGATGGGTCTCCCAATGGCGATAACTTTCAGGCTCCTCCGAAGGATCCTCTCTCAAGCAAGCAGATCCTCCCAGATGAAGATGCTAGGGGCTCTGAGACAGAGTCTCCCCCTAATGCTTAGCCTCTTTATCTATATTTTGTTGAGCCCCTAATGTCTGTTGAAGAGGGTTTACTTTTGTTTCTTTTGGGGTTATTTTGACATTTAAGCTTTGATGTTTTTGTTCTTTGAACTTTGGTACTCTCGAATTTATGTGCTTTGTTTCCCTATATACAGAAATTTCCTTTAAGTTGGCTTATATAAGGCTTTTGTTTCATCCATGTTGTCAACTTTTCTCTTGGTTTTGCGTTTATGTATGCCACGGTTTGCCTTAACCTGTTCGGAGGGCCTTTCTCTTTTTCGCTTTACATTTCGTGGTAGGGCTGTCTTCTTTACTTTGCCTAGTAGGGCCTGCTACGGGCTGTTTAAGCCTCTAGGCTTTGAGCCTTAGTTTCTTTGCTTGAAGCTTTGTAGCCTTACTTGTGGATCGTTAGACCTTAATTCTGGGCTTTGTTGCCCTGATTTCCTTGAGGTATCATCATACCTTCTCTTTTGGGCCCAATGGCCTCTAAGCTCTTTGAGAAGCAATGTGGTACTTTTGTACCTTGGGCTTTGTTTAGGCTCGAGGGCCTCTGGACCGCTTTTAAGACTCTTAAGGGTACTAGGTACCTTGGTCATGTCCGATGTTATTTAGGCATCAACTGCCTTCGGGTCTTTCTTGAGCTTTTGCAGGTTTATCAAACCTGAGCTAGGCCTTTGATTTCATTCCTTCGCTTGAAGCTGTACAAGTGCTTATCCTTGAGTTTGTTATATCGTCCCCTCCCCCTGTTTTTTGTTTCTTTTCTTTAAAGAGAAAAGGAAAGAAAAAGAAAGAGAAAGGGAAAAGGATTGTAGCATATTACACCGTCAAGATTTTCGGATGTATAAATATACCACTCCCAATTCTAAATGGGTTTCTGGTCTGAAGTAGCATTGAGACATACACATTAGCACTGATTTAGGAAAATGGGAGGACCTCTTTCATATATTCTTAAAAGGTTTCTTACAATACATCTCATTGAAGTTAACTGGGGTAAAATGACGAAGCACATCTCATACAACATTTTGGCATACGTAATACAAAATACTTGAAAAGGCAAGAGCATAATATATAATGCTTAAAGAGTCCTCACACTACATCTGCCATTAATCCTAAATAGATTGCTTTCTTCCTCAAACTTGCTCGCCAGAACCTGCTTCCATTCCCTCGTTCGGCATATAAAAAAGCTTCAGGTTATGACCATTCCAAATGTGTGGAAAATGTTTTCCACTTTCTGCCTCCAAGTGATAGGTTCCTGGTCTGATTATCCGATCCACCTTGAAGGGGCCATCCCACTTTTGGTCTAGCTTCCACATTCGCGGTGCTTGAGAGGTTGCCTCAACTTTCCGGATCACATAGTCACCGACCTTGAAGGTTCTTGGCCTGACCATCCTGTCGTGGTACCTGGCCACCCTTTTCTTGTGGACGATGGCCCTGGCGTGAGCTTCTTCCCTTACTTCCTCAATCAGATCCAGCTCCTCTCGCATTGCATTAGCGTTAGTGTCATCCGCGTACCCCAGAACCCGTGGGGATCGCATGTTTACCTCAATGGGGGTTACAATTTCTATCCCATATACCATACGGTAAGGAGTTTCATGTGTGGTGGTTCTCTCGGTTACTCGGTAGGCCAAGAGGACCTCCTCCAACTTCTCTGGCCAAGAACCTTTTGCCTTCCCCACCTTCTTTTTGATCCCGTGAGGAGGATCCTGTTCTTAACTTCTGTCTGTCCATTTGTTTGAGGGTGGCTCACTGAAGAGAACCTAATTTCCACGTCGTGGCTTTCACAAAATGCCTTCATCACTTTGCTGTCGAATTATGGGCCATTGTCCATTATCAGAGTATGTGGCACCCCAAACCTATAGAAGATATTCCTTTGCAGAAAGGCTATCACCTTCTCTGCTGTGGTCTTAGCTAACGCCACAGCTTCAATCCACTCTATGAAATAATCCACCGCCACTAGTGCGAACCTCCTTCCCCTCGTTACTATGGGAAAGGGGCCCAAGATGTCCATTTCCCACTGTGCAAAAGGCCAGGAAGAATCCAGATGCTGCCTATATGCAGACGGTAACTGAGGTATGCGGCCATAAAGTTGGTATTGGCAGCAACACGCTACAAACTCAGATGCATCTACCTGTATACTAGGCAAAAAATAACCTACCCTCAGCACCAATTTGCTCAAGGACACTTCTGTGGCATGCATTCCGCAAATTCCCATATGAACTTTTTTAAGGACATGCTTTGCCTCTTCTTCGTCTATGCATCTCAGCAATGGGCCGCCATAGCCTCGCCTAAAGAGGTATTTGCCATCCCAAGTATAATTCGCCGCCTTTATGATGAGGTACTTTGCCTTTTAGCTTTCTTCGGGAAGTTCCCCTTTATCCAAATATTGTATGATGGGATCCATCCACGAGGAGCCAACCCTCAGGACCATAACTTCTTCTTTCCTCTCTATGGTCGCACTGGTCTGTTCTTTTATCAGGACCTCTACTGGAAGCTCTATTTCAATATTCAGGAGGGCCTTAGATAAGGTATCTGCTAGGCTATTTTCCGGGAATGTGACTTATTTGCACCTTCCCTCCACCCTGTTCAATCTTGACTATGAGCTCCTTCACCACCTTGAGGTACTGGACTAACTTGGCTTCCTTCGCTTCATAGAGAACATTTACTTGGCCCATCACCAATTGTGATTCTGAATAAGCCTCCACCTGCATTGCAGACACTTCGATCGCCTGCAACGGCCCGGCTAGCAAAGCTTCACATTCCACTTGGTTGTTAGTTGCCCGGAACGTGAGCTTCAAGGCGTACATCTATTGGTCTCCATAAGGGCTTTCTAGGACCACTCCTGCTCCAGCCCCTGCCGTATTCAATGCCCTGTCTATATATAGCTGTTAGGTTCTAGGTTCCTGCATTACTTGCGAAGCATCGTCGCCTAACTTAGGCGGTGTGAAGGTGCATTCGGCCAAAAGGTCAACCAGGGGTTGTGCTTTGATGGCTACCTAGGGTCTATACTCTATTTCGTACTCGCTGAGCTCCACACACCATTTAACCATTCTTCCTTCCAGGGGTTGTGCTTTGTGTAGCACTTGCCCTAAAGGCTATTCTGTTAGTACAACGATACAGTGACCCTGAAAATATGGCTTCTTCTTCCTGGTAGAAATCTCGACCGCGAAGGCTGTCTTCTCAATTTTTGAGTACCTCTCCTCAGCTTCGAGCAACACGTGGCTAGCATAATAAATGGGCCTCTGCCCTCCGTCATTATCTTGCTTGATTAAGGCCGAGCTTGGCCAGGTCCGATATCCCCTGATACAAGTATAGAACCTCTCCAGGTTCTAGGCCCGCCAGAACGGGAGCTTCTGCCAACTGCTTTTTCAATTTTGTAATTGCCTCCTCACACTCACCGGTCCAGTGGAAGGCCTTCGTTTTCCTCAAGGTCTTGTAAAAGAGCAAGCACTTTTCGACTGATCGGGATATGAACCTCTTTAGGGCCGCAATTCTTCCTGTTAAGGTTTGCACTTCTTTCACGGTTCTTGGGGAGGGTATGCTGAGGATGGCCTGAACCTTCTCCGGGTTAGTGTGTATGCTTTCCTTACTAACCATGTATCCAAGGAACTTGGCTGTCCTGACCCCGAAGGCGCATTTCGACGGATTGAACTTCATGCCGAATGTGCGCAGGATCTCGAATACTTCCTCCAAGTCCTACAAGTGCTGTTCAAAGGTCCTGCTTTTTATCAACATATCATCCACATAAACCTCCACCCAGCAGGGGCTTGAAGATAAAGTCCACCAGCCTTTGTTAAGTAGCCCCCGCGTTTCTTAAGCCAAAGGCCATTACTTTATAGCAGTAGGTCCCTCTAAGAGTTGTGTGTTTTCCTGATCCTCTGGTGCAAAGGGGATCTGATGGTATCCCGAATTGGCATCCAAGCAACTAAGGAACTCATACTCGGCAACAGCATCTATCAGCTGGTCTATACTTGGGAGCAGATAACAATCTTTTGGGCAGGCTCTGTTGCGGTCCGCGAAGTCCATGCACATCCTCCATTTACCATTTGGCTTCTTGACCAACACCACATTCGAGAGCCATTCCAGGTATTGCACTTCTCTGATGGCATCAACTTCTAAGAGTTTCTTCACCTCTTCCTCTACTGCTCTACTTCTTTCTAAAGCCAACTTCTGCTTTTTTTGTATCACAGGTTTGGCATCCAGGCTGACCTCCAACCTGTGACAAGCCACATCTAGTGGTATCCCAACCATGTCCGATGCTGTCCAAGCAAATTCCCCTTTATATCGCCGCAGCAGGTCCCTCATTGCCCTGGCCTGCACTTCATCCAAGGAGATTTCTCTCTGGGTTAGTGCCTTGTCTGTAGGTTCTCTCAACGAAATGTCAACGGTTCTCTCACTTCCAAGGCTTTCCTCAGGTTGCTTTCCCTCCACGGCGACTCTTCTATTAGAAGGGTCTCCGTTCCTGCCGAGGCCTCAGATTCCTTGCTTAGTTTTCCCTGGTTGGTCAGGGGTACTCCCGCCAGGTCTAGAGCATTCAGCCTCCTAGCCAGCTTCGTATCGCCTTTCGCAATAGCCATCCCCCCATTCGGTGGGGAACTTCATCGCTAGGTAATTATGGTGAAGTGCCACACCGACGTCTGAAAGGAAAGTTCTTCTTAGGATCGCATTGTACGCCGTTCCTGTCTCACAGACCACAAGCTCTGCCTTTTGGCTCTCCATGCTAGGTTTTTTTCTAGGGTCAGTAGTAACTCCACTGTTCCTCGCACGAGAAGCGCTTTTATCCCTGCTCCGTATAGCTGCACCATAGAATTTTGCACTTTGTCTGGTGCCACTCCGAGTTGTTCTAGGACCTAAGTTTCTATTATATTGAAGGTGCTCCTCGTGTCCACCAGGATCCTCTGGATGCGATAATCCTCGATGACAGCTTCCAAGATCATGGCATCCTCGTGGGGCATCTATGCCCCCTCAAAATCCTCCTTTTGGAACATAATCGGTTCAGGTTCCACAGCTTCCATCACGTACATTAAATCTCCCACCAGGGCTTTCCTTTTCCGTGCACGGCTAGCGTAGCCTCCTTCTATGACATTTATCCTTCCCCTATTTCCCATCTGAGGAGCTTCGGCACTATGGGGTTCTGTAGGGGGTTTGGTAGCCCCTTTGTTGACCTCAGCCATGAATTCTCTATGGTACCCTGCTCTGATGAGTCTCTTGATCTCCTTCCTCAACTGGAAACAGTTCTCCGTATCATGGCCATAGTCCTTGTGGAACTGGCAAAATTGCCTTTTGTCGAGCTTCTCCATCAGCGTCCGTAGGGGTTTAGGGTACTTCAACTATGGGTGATCCTGTTCCGCTATGATGGCCAATACCCTCGCTTTGGGGAGAGTCAAAGGAGTGCTTGAGGTTCGGTCTGCTGCTTTGTCCTCCCTCCTTCTGAACCTCCCAGGACCCTTATGTTCACTATCTCGCCTTCGTTTCCCACTATTCGAGGAGCTCTGGGTCTTTTTCGCCCATGCCTCGTCATCCTGCCGTATGTATCCTTCGACTCTTTCCATTAGTTGAGCCATGTCCTGCGACGGTTTTCGCACCAAGGAATTGCTGAAGTCTCGCATTTTGCAACCCTTCTTGATGGCTTCCACAGCCACCCCCATATTGAAGTCCTCAATCTCCAGGCTCTCCTGATTGAATCTCGAGACGTAGCTTTTGAGAGGTTCTCCTTCTTCCTACTTGACAGTAAACAGATGAGAGCTTTCTCTTTGGAGAGGTACACTGGCCCGAAACCTGCTAACCAGCTTCTCCGCCAGATCCGTGAACGATTCCACCGAACCTGGTGCAAGTCAGTTGTACCACATTTGTGCCTTCCCATGGAAGGTGGCCACTAACATTCTGCACTTGATGCTGTCGTCGCTGGTTTGCATCTCCACCGTGGTCCTTACGTGCGAGACATGGGCGTAGCAGTCTGTTTTCCCCTCGTACATGTCTAGGTTCGGCATCTTGAACGCTCGGGGTAGCAGCTTCTCCATTAGCCTCGGCGCTAGGGGAGAGTGTACTCCCCTCAATGCAACCATCGTTTCCTCATTCATCCTCCCTGTTCTGGACCTGCCTGCCCCTAGACTTGGGAAGGCCACCTCCTCTTCCTATTCGCTCTCGTCATCACTGCTTTCTCTGGAGGAGCTCCACTCTCTAGCATCCTCCGCATCGTGTTGTTCATGTTCATCCTATACCAGGCACCTACCACTGTCCCTTGCGGTCTGTGGCTCGCTGAACTTCCCAGGAGCGTTCAGTATTGCCGCCTGGTTCTCATCCATTAGCTACTGCACCCGAGCTTCTAGGGACAACATATTCTACATTCCCGCCTGATATAACTCCGGTTCGCTAGCTCAAGCTCTGTACCTGCTTTGATTCATAGGGCGAAGCTGTTTGATGGGATGTGATATGTGTGCATATCATATACTATTTTGGAGAATAAAATAACCCTTTTGCCAAGCATTTAGTTAAGATCATGCATATTATTTATAGTTTTAGCTTGTTTTCCACTAGTTTTGCTTCCACTTATTAATTTATGCTTTCAGGTACCTTTTGCGCAAAATGGCTTGAATTTCGAAGAATTGAAGTACTTTAAAGAATTCTGGAAAGTTTGGAGCCAATTCATGAAGATTTCTTGACGATGAGTTTTCAACGGCGTCACACCGTTGAAAGTTGCAGACCAGAATCAGGAGCCTTATAATCCTTGCGACAGAAGGATTACTTGTTTGCTAATTAATAGAGGGGGCACCGACTTTGCTGCTACTTACAAGGAAATAAAAGAAATTTTTGCTGCGCCTAAAAGAGGAGGTAGAAGAAAATAATTCCTATTTTTTAGTTGTCCTAGCTAGATTCTAGGAATTAAAGTCTAGGGTTTTACTACAATAAAAGGAAGAATCGCAGCAGCAAAAAGGACACGCTTTTCCTCTGGAAAATTGTCAACAACAGCTGGTGGAGAAGAAGCTCTCTAGACTATCTTCTTTTGTCCTTTATTTCGGTTTGTATTATGGACAAATCCTCCATTGTTGTTTTCTTTCTAGCTATGAACTAAACTCTTTTTTCTAGGTCAAGAGGGATGTAGCTACTTGATTTCTCTTATGGTTTAATTACTTCTCAAGCAATTTTCCTTATTCATTTTCTTGATTGACTTGTGTGTGCTTTATTCAAGGTTAGAGTCTGGCCATCTTTAGTTCTTGCTTTAGGATTTAAATCAAGTACCGACAGGAGAAGTTTAAATCTAGAAAAACACAAATCACCCTTAATCTAGAGACTGAAAGGTAATAGATTATTGTGGAATTAGTAACAACACAAAACATCATTGCTCTTAGGATTAGTTTTGATCCACGACAGTGGTAAGAATGACCTCTGAGACGAAATTATGCCTCCAAAAGTCAATAATTTCACCCTAGGCTGTTACCCATCAAAAAAACGAATAGAAAGTTGTAGGTTTTTAGCGATAGTGTCACCCCGTTCGCGGACACGGAACAGAGTCACCCTGTTAGCAGAATCTGGAGGACAATTAGGGCATGAAAGGATAGAGTAGTGAACCCCCGATTGATCTAGACCTTCTATAATCTGATCTTTTCCTATTCCTTTACAGTTTACCATCGTTTATTTTATTGTTTACTACGATTTACAATTATATTCTCCAAATCACTGTTTCTTTACTGTTTTCAGCCTAACGGAGTGAGTCTGTTGATTAGTTATTTTGCCTAGTGCCCGTGGGTACGACCATGTGTGCTACTTTGATCTGTGCGCTTGCAGATTTTTACGCATCAAGTTTTTGGCGCCGTTGCCGGGGACTAGTGTTGAAATAATTAATTAACAATTTGATTTGTTAGGCTCCCTTGTTATTTTACCGTTCTCTCTTCCCACTTTTCAGGTCTGTCCAGCCAAAAGACGTTAAAGAAGCGTTATTCGGGAGGCAACCCGATGAATTTTTAAATTTTTACGTATTTATTTCTATTTTATTTATTTCTATTTTTTCTTTTGCATTCAACAGGTTCAATAAAAGAATCAAAGAAGCGTCTCTAAACCTTATGCGTTTATATTGTTTTTCTTATTTGTTTTGTTTTTTTTTGTTCATGCTTTGTGCTCATTAATTTATCCAGGACACTATTCTGTTTAGATTTGGGGGTGCAAATTTGCAATTTGTGGCATTGTTTATTTTATGCATGAACTTATGTTGCATAGGCTAAAGGAATTTTTGTTATTACTATGGATGTCTGTTTATTTTGATTTGTACGGTGCAACACTGTTCAGTACTACCTGCGTTAGTTTAGCATTGGAAAGATTATTCTTTTACTTATTTTTGAACTTACACTGAATCAGGTCCTAAGTACACTCGAAATACCACATGATAATTCTGATTCTTGATCACATTAAGCCAAAGTGATGTTGAGTCAACCTTAGATGGTCATACATTCTTTTGTTACCCACGTCAACCACCTTACACCTTTGCAGCCACTTACATGACCATCTTGTGCCTGATCAGTACACATTTTTCTTTGAAATCAACCCATACCCGTTCTGTTAAGTTATTGAGTCCATAAACTTGCACAACAGTTCATGAAGAGCATTGAACATCAGATTTCAAAACCAACGGTCTCGCCCTGTTCAGAATTTCTTTGAAAAGAATAAAAGCTGAAGTATAATTAATCCCTGCTCACTCACGAAAAAAAAAACAAAAAGATGAAAAAAGAGAAACACGAAATACACACAAAAAAAAGGAGAAAAGAGAACAAAGAAAAAAATGTGTGTGCATTTGAGTTGAGCAGGGCAGTTTATTCAAAGAACATTACTGTCATTTGAACAGGGTCAGTCTGTTAGAACGTCAAAGTGCTCTAATTTTGCAAGATTTGGATTCAATCACTTGGCAGATTTTGAATACTCTTTCCCCTTCATTCAAAAACAAACCTAACCTCATTCCAACCCTTTATGAAGCCCTAATGATCTCTGACTATTGATTTGTGCCCATTAGTAGAGATGCAAGTTTTGAGTTGCCTATGGGATATTGTTTCTAATTGTTCGATTTTTAAGCATATCTTTTGAAGGACTCATTGGATTGAATGTTTGTGAAGGAATTTGAATCTTGATTGAGTGGAATTTGGTGAGCTTTAGACCTGAGCTTTTTATGAGCAAAACGTTTCAAGGGGAGTGTTTTCTAAGGCTAACTTGCAGGTTGCATTTGAATAGGTTCATGCCGTGCAGGTTTGAATAGACAACATCCTTGTGCATGTCTTATCTTTTTCCTTGATTTTTCATGTTTAGTTTTACTTGGGGACAAGCAAAAGTTCAGGTTTGGGGGAATTTGATATGTGTGCATATCATACACTATTTTGGAGCATAAAATACCCCTTTGGCCAAGCATTTAGTTAAGATCATGCATAATATTTATATTTTTAACTTGTTTTCTGCTAGTTTTGCTTCCACTTATTAATTTATGCTTTCAGGTACCTTTTGCTACAAAATGGCTTGCATTTCAAAGAATTGAAGTACTTTAAAGAATTTTGGAAACTTTGGAGCCAACTTATGAAGATTTCTTGACGATGAGTTTTCAACGGCGTCACACCGTTGAAACCCACGGACCAGAATCTGGAGGCTTATAATCCATACGACAGAAGGATTACTTGTTGGCCAATTAATAGAGTGGCATCGACTTTGCTGCTACTTTCAAGGAAATAAAAGGAATTTTTGCTGCGTCTAAAAGAGGAGGTAGAAGAAAATAATTCCTACTTTTTAGTTGTCTTAGCTAGACTCTAGGAATTAAAGTCTAGGGTTTTACTACAATAAAAGGAAGAATCGCAGCAGCAAAAAGGACACGCTTTTCCTCTGGAAAATTGTCAACAGCAGCTGGTGGAGAAGAAGCTCTCTAGTCTATCTTCTTTTGTCCTTTATTTCGGTTTGTATTATGAACAATTCCACCATTGTTGTTTTCTTTCTAGCTATGAACTAAACTCTCTTTTCTAGGTAAAGAGGGATGTAGCTACTTGATTTCTCTTATGGTTTAATTACTCCTCAAGCAACTTTCCTTATTCGTATTCTTGACTGATTTGTGTGTGCTTTATTCAAGGTTAAAGTCTGGCCATCTTTAGTTCTTGCTTTAGGATTTAAATCAAGTACCGACAGGAGAAGTTTAAATCTAGAAAAACACAAATCACCCTTAATCTAGAGACTGAAAGGTAATAGATTATTGTGGAATTAGTAACAACACAAAACATCATTCCTCTTACGATTAGGTTTGATCCATGACAGTGGTAAGATTGACCTCTGAGACGAAATTATCCCTCCAAAAGTCGATAATTTGACCCTAGGCTGTTACCCATCAAGAAAACGAATATAAAGTCGTAGGTTTTTAGCGATAGTGTCACCGCGTTCGTGGACACGGAACAGAGCCACCCTCTTAGCTGAATCTGGATGATAAATAGGGCATGAACGGATAGAGTAATGAACCCCCGATTGATCTAGACCTTCTATAATCTGATCTTTTCCTATTCCTTTACAGTTTACCATCGTTTATTTTATTATTTACTTCGATTTACAATTATATTCTCCAAATCACTATTTCTTTACTGTTTTCAGCCTAACGGAGTGAGTCTGTTGATTAGTTATTTTGCCTAGTCCCTGTGGGTACGACCTTGTATGCTACTTCGATCTGTGCGCTTACAGATTTTTACGCATCAAGTTTTTGGCGCCGTTGCTGGGGACTAGTGTTGAAATAATTAATTAACAATTTGATTTGTTCGGCTCTCTTGTTATTTTACCGTTCTCTCTTCCCACTTTTTAGGTTTGTCCAGCCAAAAGACGTTAAAGAAGCGCTATTCGGGAGGCAACCCGATGAATTTTTAAGTTTTTACGTATTTATTTCTATTTTATTTTTTTTTCTTTCTTTGGCTTTCAACAGGCTCAATAAAAAGAAAAAAGTAAAGAAGAAAAGAGCATAAATGGCTGGAATTTAGGAGAACAATGTCTCAACATGAAATTATTAGAATCAAAGAAGCATCTCTAAACCCTATGCGTTTATATTGTTTTTCTTATTTGTTTTGTTTTTTTTTGTTCATGCTTTGTGCTCATTAATTTATCCAGGACACTATTTTGTTTAGATTTGGGGGTGCAAATTTGCAATTTGTGGCATTGTTTATTTTATGCATGAACTTATGTTGCATAGGCTAAAGGAATTTTTGTTATTGCTATGGATGTCTGTTTATTTTGATTTTTACGGTGCGACAGTGTTCAGTTCTGCCTGCGTTAGTTTAGCATTGGAAAGACTATTCTTTTACTTATTTTTGAACTTACACTGAATCAGGTCCTAAGTACACTCGAAATACCACATGATAATTCTGATTCTTGATCACATTAAGCCAAAGTGATGTTGAGCCAACCTTAGATGGTCATACATTCTTTTGTTACCCACGTCAACCACCTTACACCTTTGCAGCCACTTACATGACCATCTTGTGCCTGATCAGTACACATTTTTCTTTGAAATCAACCCATACCCGTTCTGTTAAGTTATTGAGTCCATAAACTTGCACAACAGTTCATGAAGGGCATTGAACATCAAATTTCAAAACCAACGGTCTCGCCCTGTTCAGAATTTCTTTGAAAAGAATAAAAGCTTAAGTATAATTAACTCCTGCTCACTCACGAAAAAAAAAACAAAAAGATGAAAAAAGAGAAACACGAAATACACACAAAAAAAAGGAGAAAAGAGAACAAAGAAAAAAATGTGTGTGCATTTGAGTTGAGCAGGGCAGTTTATTCAAAGAACATTACTGTCATTTGAACAGGGTCAGTCTGTTAGAACGTTAAGGTGCTCTAATTTTGCAAGATTTGGATTCAGTCACTTGGCAGACTTTGAATACTCTTTCCCCTTCATTCAAAAACAAACCTAACCTCATTCCAACCCTTTATGAAGCACTAATGATCTCTGATTATTGATTTGAGCCCATTAGTGGAGATGCAAGTTTTGAGTTGCCTATGGGATATTGTTTCTAATTGTTCAATTTCTAAGCATATCTTTTGAAGGACTGATTGGACTGAATGTTTGTGAAGGAATTTGAATCTTGATTGAGTGGAATTTGGTGAGCTTTAGACCTGAGCTTTTTATGAGCAAAACGTTTCAAGGGGAGTGTTTTCTAAGGCTAACTTGCAGGTTGCATTTGAATAGGTTCATGCCGTGCAGGTTTGAATAGACAACATCCTTGTGCATGTCCTATCTTTTCCTTGATTTTTCATGTTTAGTTTTGCTTGGGGACATGCAAAAGTTCAGGTTTGGGGGGATTTGATATGTGTGCATATTATATACTATTTTGGAGCATAAAATACCACTTTGGCCAAGCATTTAGTTAAGATCATGCATAATATTTACATTTTTAACTTGTTTTCCTCTACTTTTGCTTCCACTTATTAATTTATTCTTTCAGGTACCTTTTGCTACAAAATGGCTTGGATTTCAAAGAATTGATGTACTTTAAAGAATTCTGGAAAGTTTGGAGCCAATTCATGAAGATTTCTTGACGATGAGTTTTCAACGGCGTCACACCGTTGAAACCCGCGGACCAGAATTTGGAGGCTTATAATCCATGCGACAGAAGGATTACTTGTTGGCCAATTAATAGAGTGGCGTCGACTTTGCTGCTACTTTCAAGGAAATAAAAGGAATTTTTGTTGCGCCTAAAGAGGAGAACTCCTAAAAGAAAATAATTCCTACTTTCTAGTTGTCTTAGCTAGATTCTATTAATTAAAGTCTACGGTTTTACTACGATAAAAGAAAGAATCGCAACAACAAAAATGACATGCTTTTCCTCTGGAAAATCGTCAACAGCAGCTGGTGGAGAAGAAGCTCTCTAGTCTATCTTCTTTTGTCCTTTATTTCGGTTTGTACTATGAACAAATCCTCCATTGTTGTTTTCTTTCTAGCTATGAACTAAACTCTCTTTGCTAGGTCAAGAGGGATGTGGCTACTTGATTTCTCTTATGGTTTAATTACTCCTCAAGGTTAGAGACTGGCCATCTTTAGTTCTTGCTTTAGGATTTAAATCAAGTACTGACAGGTGAAGTTTATTGTGGAATTAGTAACAACACAAAACATCATTGCTCTTAGGAATAGGTTTGATCCATGACAGTGGTCAGATTGACCTCGGAGACGAAATTATACCTCCAAAAGTCGATAATTTCACCCTAGGTTGTTACCCATCAACAAAACGAATAGAAAGTTGTAGGTTTTTAGCGAACAGTGTCACCCCGTTTGCGGACACGGAACAGAGTCACCCTGTTAGCAGAATTTGGAGGAAAATTAAGGCATGAAATGATAGAGTAGTGAACCCCGATTGATCTAGGCCTGCTATAATCTGTTCTTTTCCGATTCCTTTACAGTTTGCCATCGTTTATTTTATTGTTTACTACGATTTACAATTATATTCACCAAATCACTATTTCTTTACTGTTTTCAGCCTAATAGAGTGAGTCTGTTGATTAGTTATTTTTCCTAGTCCCTGTGGGTACGAGCTTGTGTGCTACTTCGTTCTGTGCGCTTGCAGATTTTTATGCATCAGGATGATCCAGCAACTTCCTGGTCCTCCTACCTCAGTTTCTTTCTTGTCCCCATTCTGGTCTTTGAAGTGTTTGTTTTCCACCGTCCCCAGTGGAGTCACCACGGATGTAATCCAAAAATATAGGGTTTGTATTATTCAATATAAAATGGGAGTATACAGAAGATGTGAGAAAAGCCAAGGGTTCCTTTGTGTTAGATTGCATGCCTATTCCCTCTCTCTCCTTCCAAATTATTCCCTCATTACATCAGATCCCCCTCGCCCTTAGGATATCGTTTTCTTCCCGTTACCTGGGACCCCGTAGACACTTTCTGCGTGGCGGATTCCAATTGGCTACCGGGATACTCTGAAGGTGAGGTGAGCCCCGGTGCTTTGGCTGACTTGGATTGGTTGACGTGAGCTTTCGGGCCCTCTTGCAGATGACTTTTGGGCCCCGGGTAAAAGGCCCATTTATCAAGCTGGATCAGGCAATAACAACTCTTCAATCATTTTTCTTTGCAATTATTGGACCCTACTCATTCCCATGTTTGAAGCAAGTGAGAGAGGCAAGATTTTGATCTCAGCAGTACCATAAGCAAACCTTTCCAAATAAATAATAAATTAATTAATTATAAGAGTGTGCAGTGCTATAATTATATCAAATAGACTTATAGTAATTCTTACACTTGCTGATAATATGCCCACTGAGGGATATTTGGATTACAAAACACCATTGTTGATTCTGTTGCATTTAATGTGGGTATATTCGCACCTAGATGCAAATTCATTATTAGTATAAGTAAAGAGAGTAGCTAATTAGTTTTTTCAAGTAAATCATGAGATTTGATAGTAATTCGATATTCAACTGCTTTTAGGCTTGTGAATACAACAATAAGAGGAAGAGCGTGAGATTTTAAATCTCACTCATCAAAAGACCTTGCATGTTTTTCCCAAAATTTTACTCTTGCTCGATTCCTCCTGTCACTGTAAAAAATTGTTAAGTTTCAAAAATATTTGAAATAGATAAGGTACTATTGAACAACAATCTATTCTAGAAGTAACCTTAAATCAAGAAGTATAAATTCTCTCTTGTCTTGAATTCTATTTCCTCTCATGGTTGTTTTTCAATTTCTTGCCTGCCATTAAGATAACTAATCAAATCAGCAAATTTGTAATTATTTAATTTTAAAAAATAATGCTAGAATAACTTTGTGCTTAATCAAGATAATTAATATTAATTACCTGTTTGTGGGCTATTATAGGTAGCTCAAGTAGTGATGTTCTCATATTCAATAAAGCTAAAGAAATGATGTGGAATTTTAGGTCCACTATAATCAATTTCTTTGATGAATGTCGTATGCCTCAAGTCCAACCTTTCTGATAACGAACTATTGCATTTTTTTGACTATTTGAGACAAGATAGTAGTGTTCATTCTCGTATATTGAACCAAAAATAAGTTTAGGAATAAGAACACTTTCTAGCCATTGTTGCATAGTGGCATGTATTCCATTTACATATCATAAAATAATAACAAATTATTTACTGTTTTATATGTGATGGCATGAATAGGTATACTAAACAAGTAAAAAGTATTATTTGATCTATAAAATTATATAGCATTCGTAAAACGAAATTGAAAGTGTGGAAAAGTTTGAATAAATAATAAAGTGTATGATAAGCAAAAGTACTTGCAGAACTACCATGCAAGCATAAAACAATAAATTTGAATGTCAACTTTATATATAGGATAAAGGACACTATACTATACATAAACAAGAACTTGTAATCATCATAACTAACAATTCATCCACTATTCTGTTAATTATAAGGAAAATTCATTCATAAAGAAGTATGAGTGATATGCAATTAATTAAGTACATAATTTTATGGAGCAATTTAAATGTATGTATGTTTTCTTACTGTCAATTTCGACATAATTATTTTTTGAAATTATGTGTCTTACCAAAAATACCTGGCTATCATCTAAAAATGGAATAGTAGTACCTGGCTATCAACAAAAACACAATCAACGCTACTGATAGATTCATCATTTTCCCTATCTTTTGTCTTCCAAATGCGACAAAAGCGGACGTCAATCTTTCCAGCCTCTGTATATGGTCTAATCATATTAAGAGGAACAATTTCCATACTGCTTGGACATTAAAATATGAAGTAACGATTATAGGAGATTTAATTTTTACAAAATGAACAATACATGAAAGAGAATGTTGTAATGAATGTGAAAATATTCATACACCAAAGTATTCTCTACAGTAGCGTATATCCATGTAATGGCAATTAATATATGGCACAATAGTTGGTGAGGATTTGTTAAAAAATTTATCCTAACATTATGTGTAGATGTCACCTAGATCATGATTTTTTATAATTAACCTCGGGTTGGGGATTGCTGACTATTTTTAAGAGTACGCAAATGAAAAAAATACACAAATAAATATGAATAGAAAAACTAGCAAAATAGATAACACCAAGGTGAGCTAGGTTAAATAATATTATTGGGAAGTTTTAAAACCTTATGTTTCCCTACCTTGGTGATTTTTTTATATTTGGAAATTAATATGATGGTTTAAAGTTATATTCCACAGATCCTTCAATCCTAATTGATTCTGTAATTCTTTTTATAATTAACCTCGGGTTGGGGATTGCTGACTATTGTTAAGAGTATGCAAATGAAAAAAATACACAAATAAATATGAATAGAAACACTGGCAAAATAGACAATACCAAGGTGAGCTAGGTTAAATAATATTATTGGGAAGTTTTAAAACTTTATGTTTCCCTACCTTGGTGATTTTTTTATAATTGAAAATTAATTTGATGGTTTAAAGTTATATTTCACAGATCCTTCATTCCTAATTGATTCTGTAATTCTTTTTAGTTACAAAGATGAAATATAGCTTTACAATATAATATTGTACTCTTTAGCTTGCAAATATATAATGTCTACGACATGAAGACACAAATATTGAAGACAACCATGAAAGTTGTTTGTATATTTCTTTAGAATTCATGATGTACCAATTAGACTAAGAAATAACTCCTACAATAAAGGGTATCAAATTTACATGGTAACAATAATTAATACTTCTTTAGGACTTTAAAAAACTATTGTTATGCTTATGGGAAAAAGACACATGATTTTTCCAGATGGTTTATATGTAATTATATCCTACCAACCAAAAACTTGTTATCAATTCAATTTGTAAGCATCTTAAAGAATAACAAATTATAAAATATTGAATGCATTATTTAGAAAAAGGTAACATATATTGGTTTTCTTTTAACTATTTAAGCATGTGAAACAATAATACATAAACAATTAAATAAATTATGTACTTGAGTTTTGCATAATAGATTACAGATTAGTTTTAGGAAAAATTTACCTAAACAGTAATATTAGCACATATGGGAAAATGAATATAAAAACTAATAAATACAATATCTTTGTCCATATGTAGCGAAAGGTAAGTAGTTTAATTGAGAAAGAGACAAATGATATTTTTGGTACCGGCTACAATATATTGATTTCAATAAGCGAACCAACAACATTTAACTTCTATTTAAATTGAGTAGGGTGTGAAAAAATTAATACATAAGAAAAATAAGAAAATAATAATGATAACAGATATATTACAACCATACATTAATGATTCATACAATGAATTGAGGTAAATTAGGCATATGTAATTAAAAATTAATTAATCACTAACCATTTTAGATAAGACCATTAAGAATGTCTTTAAATACAATATCTTTATCATAATTATTTCTTGCATCAGAGTTGGTACCAAGAATTATTTTCAAAACCTTTCTCGATGTGGCTCTTTCTAGTTGACCATGTGTAAATATTGGCTGTGTTAAATAAACACCAACCATATTTAGAGACTGTCCTTGACTTTTATTTATTATCATAGCAACGTTTTACAGGAAATTATCTTTTAATGAATTTGAAAGGCCATCGACCTTCATTGATGGAGAAAATGATTCTTGGGATGTAAACTGTTTCTCCAATTCCATTTCCTGTTACTATCTTGGTCTAGATTATTTTTTTCTTGTGTGTGTGACTATAAGCCTTGTTCCATTACAAAGGCCTATAGCTTTTTACAAATTTTGAAGCAACGTAATTGGTGTTTCAGTTTTTTGAATTAGTTTATGCAGAGGAACACCACTGAATTCAAGCTTTTTTAAAAATCCAGTAGGATACAATAGATCAAGATTTGCAACATCGCCTTGTAGGCAGAGATTGTGTCAGAGTTTAGATGTGTATGAGGTTGGCCAGGCAACATCTCTAATATACAGTCATCGATTTCACAAACCAATGAATTTTTGGTGTGACAATAGCTCTTTCACTCAAGTAAGGAGGATCAACAAATTTAGAGTACAATTCAGAATAAACTGAAGAAACAATATCAGCAACTGGATTGGTGGATGCATTAAGTAACACATTTTTGGGATTTCGACAAAGGATGCATCATCGTCATTTCGGACAGGGATGTCACTGATTATTCCATTTCGTATTCTCAAAATCCAATCAGCAAATAGTTTCAGATCTTTTTGCTCATTGTACTAACAATTTTTTTCGTTTGTGTCGCATGTTCTCTTTAAAAACAAACACTGTGAAATATGGCCATAGAGAAGAATTAACCAAGGCAGATTGAAAAATTTTGGCCCGAGTTCCTCCAGGAATAACTGGTAAAATCTGCCTAAAATCCCCACCTAAAAAAATTAGCTTGCCCCCAAACGGAAATTGGCGAATTAAAGGAAATTTTGGTACTTGTACTTGGCCTCGATTTTTTTTTTGGTACTTATACTGAAATTTCTTATTTTTTGTACCTGTACTTGTAGTTTTCGTTAATTTTGGTACTTCCGGGGACCAGGGGGTCGCCGGAGACACATGTCAATTTTATGTGAGCCCACGCCATCTGGTGGCCCACTCTAGCCGATTCCCCCAATTTCAACCCGAAACCATCAACAAACCAACCCGACCTGCGTTTAACCATACCAATTACCCTAATTTTATTTTTAAAAGATGAGAATAAATATTAAAAGCAATCATAAAATCAATTAAAAATATATAATTAGTCTCACTTGTAAAAAAAAAGTGAGATTAAAATCTAAGAATTATAATTTTAAAAAACTATAAATAAGTACAAATTTACTCTTTAAAATAAAATCTTTATTAATTTTTTTTAAATCATAATTCGTAGAGTTTAGTGTCACTTCTTATTTACATGTGAGATAAACTATTTATTTGTAATTATTTTTATAATTACTTTTAAGATTTAATCTCACTTTTTAAAAATAAAATTACGAAATTCGGTATGGTTACACCTGGGTCGGATCGGTTTTTGGGTGGTTTTGTGCCAAAATTGGGGAAGCCCGAGTAGAGTGGACCGCCAGATGATGTGGCCTCAAATAAAATTGGCATGTGTCTCCGGCGACCCCCGGTCACCTAAAGTACCAAAATTAATGAAAACTACGGTGTACCGGTACCAAAAGTCATGAAATTTCAATAGCAGTACCAAAAACAAAATCGAGGCCAAGTACAGGTACAAAAATGTATCACGAAGTAATCGGTCAAGGGAATCAAAACAATGTTTACTATTCATTGGTGCTTCATCCCAAATTGTCAAAGAACAATAAACAATAAGATTGGTTAAGAGTGATCCTATCTTAATTTGACATGTTGAACATTCATTGATATCGAAAGAAATTTTAAAGCTTGAGTAAGCAGTTCTACCGCTAGGAAGAAGAAGAGATGCTATTCTAGAGGATCCAACAACTAAAACTATACAACTTTCAAAATGAAGCTTTGTTAGTACAGTATGCCAAAGGAATGTTTTACTAGTTCCACCATGAGCATGAACCAAAAAAGGGTTAATTCTTGTTCCCAAAACTGTATTGACAATAATATTATATATTGCTTTTTGCTCTTCATTCAGCTTTGGAATAAGCTTACCAATTTATTTTTTCAGAGTTGAGGTATCATAATTGAGTTCTTCTTTAAGTAGTTTATTTTTTATTTCATTCAGTTTTTGTTTATTTGGAAGGAAAATGTTTACCTGATAAAGAACTACCATCTACACTAAAAAGTTGTTCAAGTTCAAAGAAAACATGATTCTCCAATTCATCATCAGATATGGATAGTTGTGGCTTGCCAAGAGTTTGTCTAAGTTTGTGTATTATGTCTTCTGCCATATATTCCCAATATTAATGAAACAAATTAAATGGATTGGAAATAGGACAATGAAGAATAATAGTTACAAACAATTAGCATATTTGTGGAGATGTGGCTGTTATGATTGCTTCATTATTCTGTGCGTTTGGTATGTGGTACAGACTGGGACGAGACGAGACAAAAAAAAATTGCCCCACGTCTGGCGGAACGAGTGGAACAACTTGGGACAGGAATGAGGAATTTCTGTCCACTCGAAAAGGAGTGGACACGATGGGCTTGGATGGGACATACATTTTTCTTCCTGATTTTATCCCTACTCCTTTGTTGATAATAAAACATTACCCCAACTTAGGAAGATAACCAAAAATTTCCCAAACCCTCATGTTAAATATGGAATTTCTTATGTGCTTGATTCACGTGCCTTCACTCTTTATAGAGTGCTTCTTTCTCCTGGCAGGTCCTTCTTGTAACGACCAGGTCCTTGAGATTTGGTCTACAAGAAGAAAAAAAGAGAAAAAGGCTTGGGTAGGCCCTGGGTTGTGACCCAAGGACCCTCCGATGCCTAAGTAAGACAAAGGGAAATTTAGAGAGAATATTGAGGGGAGAATGGGTGAGAGTGAGTTTTCTCTAGTATCTCTCTTGTGTCTTGAAAAGCTTACCCAAGCTCCCTATTTATAGGAGAAAGTAGGGGGAGGAGCAGGGCTAAGAAGGTACTCTCTGCTCCTGCTAACATTAAGACATAAGCGTTAGACTTTTATAACGCCTTGTTATTTAATTGTACGTGGTTCACATGTTTTTCAAACCACTTAGCTGAATGGTCTACCTCCTCTAGGTTCTTAGCTAAATGACTTGCTTCCTCAAGGCCCTCACTTGAATGACTTGCTTCCTCATGGTCCTTAGCTGGACAAAGGGATAAGGTCTTGATTTGTTACTTATAGTAAGAAAAATACCATATGTCATCACAACTTCGAACTCAAATGGGGGGCTTTTGTGCCACGCTCTGAGTTTTATATATTTTTTAAAGGAACTAGTATCTCCCTTAAGCTAAGGTCTCTTTTTTTCCCCTGGGTGATTGTCAACCGGTTCTCTTTCAGGAGCTGATCAAGTGCACCTTTCTAATTCCATCCTTAAATTGGTATTTAATATCCACAAACTTGAATGGATAATTAATCATCGTGCCTTTTCATCTCTTATTTTTTCTATGCTAGGTGAGCTCCTATATAAGAAGCCCCTATATGCTTTTTTACAGGAGCTTAAAAGTGAACTTGATTTGTTTTCTTTCACCATGCGTCCACCTTCTTATAGAAGAGAGAGGGTTCATCATCTACAAGATGAGATTTTCCGCATCCGTCGTGCTTTGGAGGAGAAAGAAAGGGCTTTGCATTATTCCAAGACGAGCTGTTGTGAACACCCAAATTTGACCCACGAATATTTTACTAAAACTAAATTCCAAACATGCTTAACTTGAGGTTAGTGAGATGATCTGATTTTGAGTTAAGGTGTAATAAGAATTTAATTTAGTAGAATTAATGTATTTTGGTATTCTAAACCTTTGTGCATCTTAACCTAAGGATTAATAATCTCAGGGTAAAACATATAATAAGGTTTATTCACATTAAATTACATTCCATTGTATTACTTGGGCTTTTTTAGTTGTTTTTAACCCAATTGTATTGAGATGATTTATTTTTGGGTTAGGAATGGATTTAAGGGTCCAAGTAAATGGATTCTCCACGGATTACTCAGCCCATTAACACATTTCTTGCAGGTCAATTTTAGCTCTGATTTTCATGGAAAATCAGAATTAAATCATCATTTATGTAGAAATATTATTTTTGGCATGATTTAGTATGAAATAGGCATTAAGGTGTAATTAATCTGTTATGGAATGATTTAAGGGGAGTGATAACCAAGTAATGGAGTGATTCTGGGTTGATTGGGGGTTAGTTACGTGGTAGGATCAAATCAGGGCTGAATTAGGGGGATTGGGGGTCAGAAAATGGAAAGAACGGGTGACACGCGGGGCTACCGGCGGTAGTCTCGCGACGACTGCCAGGTGCTGGCGGGCATCCACACAAGACCGCTGGCACTGGCGGTCAAGCAGCGGATGATCGCCGGCAGTGGCGGTCATGTCCTCCCAGATTTGCCCAAATCTCTATTTTTTTTTTTTAATTTCGAACCTACGCGGTTTTGGACCAGATTTTCGGGCATAATCTTTACCATTAAGTAGGTCCACGACCCTAGGCTTTCCAGAACACTATAAATAGGACCCCTTACACGCATTTCAAAGAGGACAAACACTTTTCTCGCATACACACCTATAAGCCTTGAGTGCTTGGAGAAACTCTACTTCTCGAAGCCTAGAAATACATTCTTTAGGCAGAAACTCTGGAAAATTTTCGTGGAAGTCATTAGCAGTGGTTCAGCAAAGAGATGTTAAGAAGAGGATCAACCATAGAGCTTAGGAGTGGCAAGAAGGTGGGGGTAGAACTCAACCCATTGCAAGGAGCTAGAGGAGGGCTACAAGAGGTAACACTAAATCCTCTTTTTGATTGATCTTTGTTGATCATATGCTGATGCTTGGGATGATGTAAGTGGCCAATTTGTGCCATGTTTAGAACTGTGTGGCTTTGACCCCAATCACTCGGGTACGTAGGTAATCTCGGTCTTGCAAGGGGCACACTTGCATTTCGTAATTGCACATAGTCTCGACCCAACACGGATGGGTGCCTAACACCTTCCCTTCTGTGATGAACCCCCGATCCCATAACTTTGGTTCACCATGACCGTGAAGCCTAAAGGAGTCATATTAAGGTTTTTCCCAAGTTTTGTCCTTAATAAAACTTGGTTGGCGACTCCAATGTTATGGGATTGACCCGAAGAAGAAGGTAAAAGGATTAGGTGAATAGGCCCAAATGATTTTTGGTCTGGTATTCACAGTTGGCGACTCCGCTGGGGAAGTAGTGGGTTCAATAGACTTTGTGCAATTGTTAATTCTTGTGTGCCTTTTACTTTTCATCATAAATGCCTTGCATTCATAACAATTGATGTGAAGCCTTTACCTTAACAGGGTGAGGGAATCCAAATCCGCTACATGCTTTCCTTAAGCGATAGTGGTTTGAGTGAACCCGTTTCTCGATGCTTAGCAATGATGGGGATTAATTGGCCTGGGACCTCGCGCGATATCCTTTATCACATGTGAGTAGGTCAGCCTATTCCCTAGCGACAATCTTTTGGCCCCCAACCAGCTGCATACCTTAAGCATCTCATGCATTATGAATCAGTAAGTGATGTGTGCATTTGAGTGATTAATTGATGTGAATCCAAGTGAATGCAAATAGTTTTGCCCCTTATTCTCGTATACCCCAAAACCCAATGAGGTAGTATATACCGGGAAGTCTATGGGATGCCGAGTCTGTGATTTCTGTGCTTCAAATACTAGGGCAAGACGAGTGAAGACAACAGTGCTAAAGTGGCTGAGGAATCCATGGACCTGCTGAAAGATCTGGTGGTTACGGATACGCTGTTTGTAGTACAAAAGGGGAAGATGGTGTCCCCTGGGAGTGATGGGGGACAAGTGTCGAAGTCAGGAGGTGAGAGCAAGGTGGTGGTCATCCAAGATGAAGACTCATCGACGCAAGAATCCAGGGGGGATGAGGAAAGGCTTAAGAGAGTGGAAGAGTTATTGAAAGCCATGAAAAGAAAAGAAGATGACTGGAATTTAGACCGTTTGTCCCTATTCCTTGGTGCCCGGTTACTCGAGAAGTTCAAAATGTCTGATATTGAAAAATTCAACGGAACGGGATGCCCTACAACCCACCTAAAGATCAATGTGAGGATGTTGCAACCTATGGGAATAGGACCAGAGCTGATGGTTCAACTATTCCAAACGACTTTATCGGGAGCGGCCTTGAAATGGTTCATGACCCTGGATGAAAGCAAGGTGAGCAAGTGGGATGATATCTGTAAGGTGTTTATAAATCAGTACAGCTACAATACCGAAATAGATGTAACCAAGAGGGACCATGAGACAACTAAGCAGGTGGCCCAGGAGACCTTTTCTGCCTATATCTCGAGATCGCGCAATAAAGCATCATTGATGGTAAGTAGACCTACTGAAGATGACCAAGTGTAAGTGGTGATCAAGAATCTTCAACCAGCTTATTATGATCGTATGGTCGAAAACTACTATGCAAACTTCAAGGCCCTATTCAGAACTGGATACAATTAGAAGCTGCTATCAGCTCTAGGAAAATCAAGGTCCCTGTGGACACTTTCACGTCCAGAAGGAACTTTAATGTGTCTCAAGGGAAAAGGTTTACTGAGGTGAACCATGTTGCTATCCATACACCACTGCAGATCGAGTCAAAGCCCAGGAATTTCACTCCTCTCCGTATGTCCTTGGGAAAGATGCTCAAAAATGTATGGAGAAAGGTTTACTGCAACCTTTGGACCTAAGGCCCGATTCGCCCCTCAAGGGAGGCTCTAATAAGTTTTGTGAATTCCATCAGAAGGCTGGACATACTACCGATCATTGTTCCCGACTCCGCCATGAGATCCAAGACTTGATAGAGAGGAATGAAATAATCCTGCCTAAGAGGCCAAACACTAAGCTGAATCCATTACCCCTGCATGAGGAGATTGATTTGATAGAAGTGGAACTCGTGCTTGAGTACGAATGATTGGTGCTTGACCTTAGTGAGTATGTAGATTCAGATGAGGAGGTTGATGTTATCACCAGATCTGGGAGGATAGCAAGAAGAGCTCCTCTCCGTTTGGATGAACCTGAAGAAGATGTGATAGTTAAACAACTCAAGAAGACTCAAGCAAACATCTCAATCTAGGGTTTGCTGATAGCTTCACGCCCACATCGGGAGAAGGTCCATCAAACTTTAAACAAGGCCCATGTTCCTATCGACACTACACCAGAAACATTGGCTAACATGATAGCCTCTGTGGAAACCGATAGTCAAATATCCTTTTCGGATAAGGATTTGCATCCAGACTGGGGAGTTCATATTGAAGCATTATACATCACCATCCAGGTCAAAGACAACCAAGTACCTTTGGTTTTGATAGATGACAGATCGACTCTGAATGTATGTCCTTTGAAAACTGCAAGTTTGTTGGGATTTGGGGCCACAGATTTCTTGACATCTCGAACAATGGTCAGGGCATACGATAACACTCGAAGAGAAGTTTTGGGGATGATAAAGTTTGAAGTTGTTGGCCTAGAAAAGGCTAAGAAGGGGGGGTGGGGGTTGTTGAATTAGCTTTTCCTCTTTTTCGGATTTTCTGTGATTTGGATCGACACAGAAGCCAAATGTGAAACTTGAATGAAATGCGAAGATGAATGCAGGAAAGCAAAGAAAACAGGCAATTTATAGTGGTTCCCTACTCAAAAGTACATCCACTACCTAAAGGTCACCCCTTTAGGATTTCTAAACTATCCACTAATTTGGCTTTTACAGGCGAGCCAAATAACCTACGATACACAAGTTTTTGCAGACTGAAATTGCCAAACCTAACCTAAAGCTGAACCTAGCTTTGTCTACCCAACAAAATTATCCCTTAATCCTGCTGATTACAACCTTTCCCAAGGCAAAGCTTCAAGAGTGACTCACTCAAGAAGTTACACAAATGAAGCACAAGAATATCTCTCAATGTAAGCTCTTTTCTCAACTTAGAATCTCTTGAATAGCTAGGTTAATTTGCTATGAGGCTTCAATCCTCTATTTATAGATTCTAAGGATGGGGAGGAGTTTCTTCCAATGGCTAGATTGCTTTCAGATGGTGCACAAGTTGACTTCTTTCTTCATTTAAGAACTGTCAACATTTTGCTGTTGCCTGAACCATAACTGGTAATTACTTGGGCAGAAATTATTCTTCAATCTTCAAAAAGCTTCTCCAAAAATGGAAATGAGGACCACCAGCTCTTTGATGCATGAAAGAGGGTGTGAGGACCACTTTTCTGACCGTTAGTTGACCCTTGGAGACCAAGTAAATCCGTTGCTTTAATTGCACAAAAGTCAGCTACAATTCGGGACCACTTCTCCTACTGCCCAGACAGCGACATTTTGGTTCGACGGAAAAGCCACGCTAAAGCCAAATCTTCATGGTATTTGGTGTCTGCCAGAAACCAAATTTCTGCAAATGCTTAAAACACACAAGGGCTTTCCATACTATTTGTTAATAATCAAAATAATAATATAATCATTGAATAATCAACAGAAATATACTAAATAGGATTAGTCTTAATTAGTTACTTAATTAAGCACTTAACACATGTTTAGGCTAACAATCTCCCCCTTTTTTATGATGACAAGCGTGTTGTCCATTTTGCCATTAAAACAGTGATTAGAAATAATTTAACCGGATAAGCAAAATTCCCCCTGTTTTAAAGCATAATTTGAGAAAATTCTAACACATTCATTTGGCTCGATTTTTCAGCCAAATGCTCCCTCTGCGTATATGCATCGTATACTAAAAAATGCTAAAGGCTTTTTGCCAATAGCTCCCCCTACATAAGAGCACATTATACAAGTTTCACTTGTATTATTTCATACCCAAATTTTACACAAGTATCCCTGTAATGAAATCCTCAACATAACATTTGGCTTAGACATCAGCCAAATATATCATCAATAACAACTTTATAAGCACATGAGTATTTCCTGCAATAATTATTTGGCTTTCACATCAGCCAAATCTATCAACATTATAAGCTCATTATTCCCTGCATAAAAATTACATACACAATATATCGTAGCAGCAGTAGAACAAATATCAGTCAAACAACAACATTTATTTCCCCCTTTTGATATCTACAAAAACAAATAAGATCCAAAGGAGATAATAGATAGCATCATAAAAGCCTACAGTAAATCCAAATGTTCGACTTACAAACCAAACATGAGCAGTAGTAGTAAAAGAGTACTTATGCAGAAATAGATATAAAAAGAATACTTATGGAGAATGCAATGCATGACCTAAAGCATCAGATCTCTTGGAGCATCATTCATCATCAGAAGCATCTTTAGAGAGGGCTGCAGAGATTTGGTTGAGCTTTTCAAAGATCTTCTTCTGAGACTTCTTCGTTTGGTTGCGGATAGAACTGACTTCCTCTTTTAGCTCACTGATCTCTATTCGGGTTATCATGCCTAGGAGGAACTCTCGGAAGCTCACTGATCTCTTTCTTGAGAGTAGTCACACATCACCAATTTTCAAACCCTTCCCAGCAGATTTGGTCACAGAGTATTCACCGTCAGGATTTGGCTTGATAGACATTTTAGCCAAAGTATCCGAATTGATCTTCCTGAGAACAATTGGCTTATCAGCAAGAGTAGGAGTGATCTTCAATTCCATGGCCAGAAGTGTAATCAGAGAGCCATGAGAATGCTCTTTGTAGAGAGCCATGTGATGAAGGATAAGTGTACCAAAACAAATGGAAGGCTTCTTGATGAGACAAGCCAAAATCCATTGATCAAGTTTTTTGATCACTGTCCGAGAGTTCCTCCTAGGCATGATAACCCGAATAAGTGTATACATCAAAGCTTTGTCTCTTGGTTTCAAGCTGTTGTAATTTCCAGACTCTAAACTATTGAAGAGAATCTGATTTTGCTTGGAGTGACATGGAGTTTTGGGAATGTTAATTGGAGTCCCTGATGCTGAATCATAGAATCTGATCTTCCCTGGCTTGAACTTCAGTACTTCACAGATTAGCTCAGTTGTCACTTTGATTCTCTTGCCTTTGATGGTTGTCATAATGCACTCAAACAGCCCCTTATTTCCATACTCAACAGTCATGTTGTCATAGAAGTCCTTCATAAGAACTTCATAACCTTGTACCTTCAAAGTGGCTAAGGTCTCGACAGTAGCATCCTTCAACAGCTTTGTTACTCCAATGGCCTCAAAATCATCAGGCTCCATTGTATAAGTTGGAGTATGAGTAACGTACTTCTTTTTAGGTATCTTCTTGAAACCAGATTTGGATAGATTCTTAAGCTTTCCCGTGGCTGGTGCAGGAGTAGTTTCTTCTTCTTTCTCGGACTCCTCATCCTCTTCCACATCTTCTTCAGCCTTGTCAGACTCTTCATTATCTCCTTCATCCTTGTCCTCTTCTTCATCACTATTATCCTCTTCTTCATCTTTCTCTAATTCCCTCTTGCTCTCATTCTCCTCTTCTGAGTTCACTTCTTTCTCACTGTCATCTGGCTCGTCATCACTCTACTTAGCTCCAGAGCTTTCTTGCTCTTCATCATCTCGCTTCTTCTTCTAGGAATCTTCATGGACAGGTGAGTTCTTACCGTGGATCTCATCATCTTCAGAATCCACCTCAACAACCTTCTCTCCAAGCTTCTTTCCTCCTCTTCCAAACACTGTCTTCACACGAGTGCTTGGCCTGACATGTCTAGCACGAGAGGCTTGAGTGGTTGGAGTGTGAGTCAAATGTTTTGGCATCTTCTCCTTAGGCGCATCAGACTTTGTCTTGGAACTCTCTGCCTCTGGTTCAATGCTTGGGTTAACCTTCTCAGTGGAAAATTTGGTCTCAGGCTGAGCCAAATCTCCTTCTGGCTGCAAGCTTTCGTCTTTTTCTGGCTTTTCCTCAACAAATTTGGCCTTCTCAATAGTCTGGGCCAAATCTTCCTTCTCCTCTTCATAAACATATTTGGCCACTTCTTTTGCAATTTCAGCAACATATACCAGATCATCTGTTGCATCCTTCTCTTCTTCTGAAATGGGAATCCCTGTTGGGATTTCTTCAACAATCTCAGCAGTCTTGCTCTTCTCCGTTTCATCTATCTTCTTCCGTTCTTCGAATTTGGCTTCTTCATCAGCCAGGTGTTGTTCTTCTATAGGAGGACTGGGTTTGGCTTGTACTGCAGCCAAATCTTCTTCTTTAGTGTTCTTCATATGAACAGGACACCACCCAGTTCCTTCATCTTCTCTTCATAGAATTCTTCTGCATCCTTTCCCGGAGGAGGCACCAGTGACCTCACAAATGTAGCAAGCAGATTGGTTTTGGCTTTTAATGAGCCAGAATCCTCATCAACATCCAAAAGCTTAATCTTTTCACTCGATTCATCCATCTTCTCTATAGCATAATCAAATTTGGCCTTTGGCAAACCAGAACCCTCACCAACACAATCAGCTTTATCAACAGACTTAATCTTATCACTAGATTTCTCAACACTCTTGATAGTACTATTGACTACAGCATTTCTAGCATCAGATTGAGTCTCAATCGATCCTATCAGTGTTTTATCAGCAATATACACCTCTCCAGAACTTGAAACTCGAACACTAAATGGTTCAGAGGTTAAAATACCTGTTTCAAAGATGTTTCCTGGTGGTGCTTCTTCAACGGTGAAGGCATGCACCTTGGAATCGGGTTCTTCTCTTGGAGGCATCATGGCTTCTTGGGTCTGAGTCTGAAGTTTGAGTTTCTCTATTTGAACAGCCGCCTCTCTTTCTGGTGAAGTGAAATCAGGGCTCGCTTTCTCTTCTTTCTCCTTGCCCTTTTTCTGCTCTGAAGTCGAGGTCTTCTTGAACACTGATTTTGCAGCAGCAACCTTGGTTCTTCCTTTTGGAGGAGCTGGGGATTTCGGTAGTTTTTGTTTTGAGGGTGTCTCCTTCAGATTTTTCCCTTTGTTGGTTCTCATAATGGTAAGTGTTTTAGGGTTTGAGGTCTTTGTGTTTCAGAGAAAAACTAAAAAGGAAGTTGAGGATGAAGTGGGTTATGGAGAGAGAGAGAGTTGTCACGGGTTTTAAGGAGAGAGGTTATCCAACTTCCATCAATGGACCACTTTGCTTTTCAGTTATTACTTTTTCTTTTCTACGGATGTGGGACACCATATATAGTCGTTGCCTCAAATGTTGTCTAGTTGACTTTGCACTCTCTTTCTTCTATTCATTAACTGCTTCCTTTTGTCCACTGGATAATAGGTTTTGACTCGCCCACGAACCAAATACTACAGCTTTTTCTCCTTGATGACTTTGATGATTTGATGACAGCCACGATGTGTCCTCATATGCTCATATGCATAGTGCAGGTGTGAAATGTGTGAAAATTGTATATATTCTAAGTGCATATGTGTGTAATATGTTATGATATGCATGACTTATAAAAACCAAATGTGGAGCCAAATCAGAATACTTATGATACATTACAAATACCAAGCTCGAGTCTGATTTTGGTGAACTGATCTTCCTTCAACGGTTTGGTAAAGATATCAGCCAGTTGATTTTCAGTTCTCACAAACTCAATGGCCACATCCTTCATCAACGCATGGTCTCGAATAAAATGATGTCTCACTTCAACATGTTTGGTTCGAGAGTGTTGAACCGGATTCTTAGTTAGAATGATGGCACTTGAGCTGTCACAAAAGATAGGAACACACTTGAAAGTTAGTCCATAATCAACAAGTAATTGACAAGTACCACTTGTAGTTTTTCTACCAAGAGTGTACCCTGCAAAGTTTGCATCTGAGTAGCTTGTTAGTTCAAAAGAGTTCACATTAGGATACCACAAGCCTAAAAATGATGTTACTTTTAAGTACTTGAATATGAGCTTGATAGCTTTAAGATGAGATTCTTTTGGGCATGATTGAAATCTAGCACACAAGCAAGCACTATACATAATGTCTGGTCTTGTAGCAGTAAGGTAAAGAAGACTACCAATCTTGCCTCTGTATAATTTTATATGAACATCCTTACCATTCTCATCCTTGTCAAGTTTGGTGCTAGTGCTCATTGGTGTCGGACTAGTTTTGGCTTCTGACAAGCCAAATCTTTTCAGCAGCTCTCGTGTGTACTTTAATTGGTTAAGAAAAATTCCATCATTGAGTTGCTTGACATGAAAACCCAGAAAGAAATTTAATTCTCCCATTATGCTCATTTCAAACTCGCTGTGCATAAGCTTTTCAAACTCTTGACAAAGAGATTCATTAGTAGCACCAAATAGAATGTCATGAACATATATTTGCACAATAATGATATCATCTTTGTTGGATTTCACAAATAGAGTTGAAACTATCTTTCCTCTTGTAAAGCATTGTGAAATCAGATATGAGCTTAATCTATCATACCAAGCCTTGGGTGCTTGTTTAAGACCATATAATGTCTTTTTCAACTTAATCACATATTGTGGATGCTCATGGTTTTCAAATCCTAGAGGTTGCTCTACATATACTTCTTCCATGATATATCCATTTAGAAAAGCACTCTTGACATCTATTTGATAGAGTTTGGAAGATTTAAATGTTGCAATGCAAGCAACATGCGAATGGATTCATGTCTAGCTACTGGTGTAAATGTCTCATCATAATCAATATCCTCCTCCTGATTGTATCCTTGTGCAACCAATCGGGCTTTGTTCCTTACCATAGTTCCTGATTCATCAAGCTTGTTCGTAAAGACCCATTTGGTTCCAATGACAGGATGGTCTTCTGGTCTTGTAACAAGCTCCCATACATTATTCCTCTCAAACTGATTAAGCTCTTCTTGCATTGCCATTACCCAATTTTCATCAAGTATGGCTTCATTTGCATTTTTGGGTTCAGCTTGAGATAAAAAGGCAAGGTGTGTGTTGATGTTTTGTAATTTGGATCTGGCGGTTACTCCTCTTCTAGGATCCCCTAGAATGGCCTCAGTTGAATGTCCTCTAGGTGCATAAACCACTGAGTTTCTAGGCTGTGAGCTTGAGCCAGATTCCAAAACATTTGGCTGCACACTGCTGTTCTGAACATTTGGCTCGGGAGAAGCCAAATGTTGTTGAGTCTCAATTGGATCAGGCAGTTGCACATCTTTTGACTCATCAACATTAATAACCTATTGCTGATTCTCAGGAGTAAACTCAACATCTGTATCATCACTAAGATCATTCAAGTTAATTTCAACAAACACCACATGCATGGATTCTTCAACAACCATGGTTCTTTTGCTGTATACCCTATAGGCTATACTATTCAATGAATAACCAAGGAATATACCATCATCAGACTTAGCTTGAAACTTATCTAGATTATCTTTAGTATTCAAGATGTAACACCTGGAGCCAAATGTGCGAAAGTATGCAATATTTGGCTTTATATCATGCCAAATCTCATAAGGTGTCTTTACAATTAATGGACACAAAGAGACTCTATTTAGGACATAGCATGCTGTGTTCACACCCTCAACCCAGAAATAGGCATGTAACTTATACACATTAAATGTAGTTCTAGCCATCTCTTGCAAGGAACGATTCTTCTTTTCCACAACCCCATTTTGTTGAGGTGTTATACGAGTTGAAAAATTATGTTCAATGCCATTCTGCTCACCGAATTGATTGAAGGTGGAATTATCAAATTCTCCTCCATGATCGCTTCTGATTTTAGATATTTTATACCCTTTTTCATTTTGCAGCTTCCTAGCTAATGAGTCAAATTCTTGACATGCATGATGTTTTTTAGAAAGAAATAAAACCCATGCAAATCTAGAATAATCATCAACAATAGCAAATGCATACTTTTTACCACCACGACTCACAGTTCTCATAGGACCAAAAAGATCAATATGTAGAAGTTCAAGAGATCCAGAAGTTGATACCAAGTGTTTTGGCTTAAAAAAACTTTTGATTTGTTTACAGAGCTGACATGCCCAACATTTTGTTTCTGCCTCGAACTTTAGTTTTGGCAGACCATCGACCAAATCTTTCTTCTACAGATTTGAGATAAGTTCAAGATTTGCATGCCTTAGCCTTCCGTGCCATAGAGTTGCAGTATCTGTTCTTGCACTAAAACACTTAATCTCAGGATTAGTAACATCATTTAAACATGTAGAGTATAGATTACCAATCCTCTTTCCAACAATCAAGATATTCTCATCACCGACTCTACTTACAAGACATCTAGATGATTCAAATGTAACTCTGAATCCTTTGTCACAGAGTTGACTAATACTAAGCAGGTTGTATTTAAGATTATCTACTAGTAGCACATGCTCAATAGTTGGCTTAGTACCAATCTTATCAATATCGAGGATTTTTCCTTTAGAACTATCACCAAATGTAATATTACCTTGGTATTTTGAGAGAAGGGATGAAAATTTAATGGGTCACCTGTCATATGTCTTGAACACCCACTATCCATAACACATTCATCCCCTGCATCCTATCAAATGATCAAGTTTTATGTACCCAAACTAACTTGGGTCCGTCAGGGTTAGATTTGGCTCCTTTCGGAACCCAAATATATTTAACATGAGTATTTCTCTTCCTATGAAAGCATGATCTGATCATGTGACCAATATTTCCATAATAATAACATGTGATATCAGGTCTATATGAGTGCTCATAATGTCCCTACCTAGGATGCTCATGATATCGAGGTCTATAATGTGATCTAGATTCTGCCTTGACAAATTTAACTGGAAGATTTGGCTTTTTAAAAACCATATGTGTAGCGCCTATTCCACTTTTATCTAGTGAATGCCTTTGTTGTCCCTACCAACATATTCAGGCTATCTCTTCTATTTGTGAACTTCTCTAAGGAACATTTTAGATCCTCTACTTCAGCCTTTAGAGCATCATTCTTTTGAATCATCATTTCACACTTGCTCAAATTACTAGCTAACTTTTTCTCAAGGTCAGTATATGCATTTTTTGCCGCAAATTTCTCCTTCTTTAATGACTCACAAATAGAAAAACTTTCAGCATATGCACGCTCAAGAGTCTCATATGCAGTTTTATGAGATTCATGATCAAATTCAAGTAGATCAATACGTTTCTTATATGAGATATTTGATGAGTGTGAAATATGCGTAGTTTTAGGCATGATTTTAGAGATAAATTGCTCATATTTCATTATGATCATACGCCTCCATATGCACTATTTCATCATATTTCTTATAATCCCACCCCTCACTGCATGATTAGTGATTTTAGGTGCATTTCGACCAATTCGGGAAGATTTCATTGAAGAATTTGAAGAAACAGCCTTAGCCACAACATGAGCCTGTTGCGGAACCTGTGAGCCTGTCCCTGTGCCTCAGCCACAGCATGAGCCTGTTGCAGAACCCTTGAGCCTGTGGATGAGGCCGTGTTCACTGCAGTTTCACTTGAAGGCCGCAGACCATCTTCAAATCACAAGATCCCCACTGAAACTCACAATCCTCACCTCTTTCCAAAGAGATCCTATGACGTTTCATCATCTACAGAAGAGGCTGAAATCAACTGGAGGAGAAATCGAAAGAGAGCTGCAAATAGATCAGTCACAGCATCAGCCTGTGCATCAACAGCCCCAGCCTGTGCATCCTGCAAAATTTAGAAATTCGTAAGAGGAATATAAAAATACACCACTTGCACCACCTGCTCCACTAACATAAGCAAACACTCTCCTCACGTTCCCAGTGGACTTTCTAGAGGAAAAAAGGATAAGCACAAGCCACTCAAAGGGAATCCACCTTAAAGAACAATTATCCTCTACAAAGGGTGCCTTGGAACTCACAATCCACAAATCAACTTGCTGCCCAACATGCCTATCCTGACACACACGCTGAAGGAACTGACGAGCCAACTTGCCCAAATGCCCATACCTTCCAGCAAGTTGGGAGCAAGAGAGGAGGGAGCTGCATCTACAAAAAGGACGAAGAGATGAAGAGGAAGGATGCCCGGAACAACCGCATAACCCAGAAAATACCCAAGCCACCATTGAAGTTCTGGAACAGGGGTGAAAAACCCAGAACTTGGGTTTTCAAGGGGCACACGATTCTGCAGCTCTTGCTGCAGAAATCGTGTTGCCCCTAGCCTCCAAGTTGTTTCTAACCAAATGCTTTTATTTGTTTCTGTAGTTCTTGTATTTCTAGGGATGAATTAAACAACCCCTCTTAGGTTGAAAGGGTGCAACATATCCCTGGTTTTATTGTAATAAATTTCTCTTTATATGTTCTTATCTCATTTTCTTGTTTTTTTTTGTTGCACACTTGATACATGTTTGAGTTCCCTTCAAACCCTTGCATGATTACAGGTAGCTAGGTGAAGGACCGAAAGGAGAAACCATAGCCACTAGAACAACAACAACAAACACTTAGTCTTCTAGCTTGTGACGGGGTTAGAAACTAATTGAGGAATTAGCCTCAACACCAATCTTAATCCCTCAATTTGACCAATGCGAAAGCACATGGAAGATGAGAACCATGGGAGGCAACTGTGAGCGAAAGCAAATGGGTGCAGTATAGGTTGAGAGCGCCTGCAAGAACCAATCTTATAATTGACTCCTTTGCTGTCAACAGCATGAGGCTGTGCCCAGCACAGCCTCATTTCGTGACAGCATAGTCAAGAGATAACCCAACTCCTAATTTGATTCTTGATTGATTATTGGGTAGTATCTTCTTAATTTAGTAGCAGCCTGGTGAAGGACCGAAAGGAGAAGCCAGGAGTGCTAGACCTACAATAGTCAGCCTTTACTCCTTAGACGTTCGAAAGAAGATAGGCAGAGACTGCGGGTATTAGCACCAACATTAAACTTCATCCATAAGTGGACATCTACTCTAGTGACAGGGAGTAGATGGAAGCTTAGGGAACTATTAATAAGATCGAAAGCCGTTGATAGTACCTTAGGTTGGGAGCCCCGTCAAGACATCTCATTAGTCACAGCCTCACCCACAGGCTCAACCTGTGATGAGGCTGTTGAGCAATTTAAAGCATAAAATCAAGGAATGTGAACCCCGGATGCCTAAGACTTCACTTAATCTGATCTCTCCCTGTTAGTTTTATTTCATTGCTTAGTTTATATTTCAATTCACCCAAAATCCATTCTTATTTTTCGTTTTTGAGCCTAATTTGTCCATTTGAAGGGTAATAGGATCAACCTAGTCCTTGTGGATACGACCTTGATAAAGTACTACAACAAACCTGTGCACTTGCAGGAACCAGTTGCGACAACACGCATCAAGTTTTTGGCGCCATTGCCGGGGACTGGTGCTTGATACTATTACCTTTTATTTGGATTTGTTAGGCTTTTTATTTTTCTTTTGTTCTTTTTATTTTCATTGTGTGTTTTTCTTGTGTTTCTAACCTCTAGGTGCTGCATTTCGATGAGAAAAGGAATTGAAAAATCAGAATTTAGCCATGGAAGTTCTAAACCCTTTACACCTTTGCATTTCATGATGCTTTACAATAAGAGTTGTTTTGGTGGCTTACATGCTAACAAACACAGGATGAGCATGTGTTAGTTTGCATTTTGATTAGATCGATCTTTTTGACTATGTTGTCACAGACTGAGGCTGACCAGGACTGATGTTGTGCTGTGTACAGGCTGAGGCTGTTGACAACAAAATTTTGATTAGGTCATTCCACCTACCCAATGGCTAATTCAGCAAAATAAGAGGACTAGACTTGTTTAGATAGGAATTGATCAATCCCGTCTACACAATCCACTACCCCCTCCCCCAATCGATTTGGAACATTTTAGAGTTTACTTTAGATAACCTCCTCTTACCATATAGCTTAGTTTCAGTTTGGGGTACTCTAGTATTTGTTTATTTACTTTGAAATTTGCTATGTGTGATTTTTTTTTAATTTCGGCATTGCACCCTATTTTTGGTTCTGTTTGGCAGTGAGCACACTGCCGATTTTCAGTTTGGGGGTATTTTAGGGTGCAATTTAGCAATGTATGACTTCATGTACTTTTTAAATTTCAATAAATGCAATTTCAAGTTCATCTATTTTCATTATATTTCTGACAGTGTGAGCCTATCTCTATATTTAGGCATCCTTTCTTATTCCATTAAATTCTGCTCAATTTCTAATCCTATGACTTGTCTTACCTTTCCAAAGAAACAAAGCAGGACTTATCAAGCAGCTAAAATCCATTAAATCTGTCACTTGGGAAGATTCTTGTCAAACTTTTCTCTCTAAACCAGACAGGCTCAGCCTGTTGACCTTAGAACAGACTCTTATCTCTGTCAAGGTGAAATTTAAGGCAGAATTTTCAAGCAAGGAAAGGATCTAGGCCATCTTTGGCATGCCTACAGACCTCATAAATCCACACCTCACTCATCAGACCCTTGCTAACCCATTTGAGCCGATTATGATGGCCCCATTTCATTCATTTACCATGCATATCCCACCTCATCCTTTGCAGCCAAAATAGGGGCCGTCAGTGTCTAAAGGCACATTTTTCTTCAAACAGCCTCACTCTGTCGATGAGCCTGTGAGCAAGATTTGATCAAGTTTAGAAATGAGATTGCCCATACTCAGCCAGTACAAAAATCAGATCGCCAACAGATACATGTACTCCCCTCTCCCTTAAAAAGAAAAAAGGGAGAGTAAAAAAAAAACAAAATAAGGAAAAGGGAGGAAGGACAGAGGCAACATCGGGCAAATCATACTCCATCCTAGAATACAAATCCAATTCTATTGCTGGAGTAGTTGGTTACACCAAAAGGTGGTTGAAGCATCGGGGTATAGTTGCTGAACAGCATGAGACCTCAGAAAATAAAAAGTCAAACAGCCTCTACACAGTCTCAGGCTGTTCATGAACAAAACCCAAAAGAATCGAGTTCACAGGCCATTGACCCTTGCTAAATCCGTCTGCCCTCCTTCGACAACCATCACCTGGCCTCAATACGACACAGTTCAGCCCTAGTGATCCTAGCTTGATGACTTATGCACATTTGCGGAGACAAGAGGTAATGGATTTGCATATGAGGTAATGTTTTCACTTCCCAAAAAAATGATTCTAGCAGGATCCCTTTGACGACAGATGATTGGAGGTTAGTTGCATTGTATTAGTATACTTTGGTTTATTTGTTTGCAGTGAGACAGTGGTTGGTCTCACCCCCTCACACTCTTTACACAGGTTAGTTGATCGATGATCAGAAGAGCATATCAGTAGGTGGCGGTGCTTTCCTCCTCGGGTCGGATCCATAGGGTTCATTGCACTAAATCATACTCCATTCTAGAATACAAGTCCAATATCGATGAAATAGTGCATATGGAGGCGTATGATCATAATGAAATATGAGCAATTTATCTCTAAAATCATGCCTAAAACTACACATATTTCACACTCATCAAAATACCCCAAACTGAAGATTTTGCTTGTCCTCAAGCAATCAGAGAAGATAAGGAGGCATGATTTGAAGGGAAGAAAAAGGCTAATCTTAATGCATCAAATTTTCACTAGGCTTCTCCCTTGTGACGTCTCAATTTAAGCATTCTTTAATTTTCCATTAAGACTGCATCAATTTAAATCAAATTCCTTGTCAGTAGTTTTTGTAATAAAAA
>JAKUCV010002156.1:13415-55727 GCA_028386065.3 Turnera subulata | reverse complement strand
TGTGTATTTAACATTTTATTTTTCAAGTCCGGGCCTCCAGCTCTCTAATCACCACACCAACCGCAAAGTCATATCACATGTTATATCTCATAACCAACAAACTCATGCTCAACTGGTATATCATATCAAACAGGCACGTAATACACATAATAAGACATACTGCATCAAGGTATCATCACTAAGATATAAACGCAAACAAGAACATCAACACAGCAGGCATATATGCATATAGCATTCAATACCAACCAAGTATTACCACTTCTTGTTCCAAGTTTACTAACCGAGCATTGTAGGCAGTAATGCATATATGGGTTTATAAGTCCTCACCTTGGCCATAATAATTGTCTCGGAAGCCGAAGCCTCGTTCCGCCTCAACATTCCTATGTCCTCAACATCCTACGACATACACATCACATAAGACACTTATTCATGGCAAAGACTAAATGCATGCTAAAGATGAAATCTTGAGCCTTCTAGTCTGTCTGTGTTCATTAACCGTGAATCCACTAATAGGTCGGGGTCTAAGCCCAAATATAGTCCTTAAACTCCATAATTTCATATTTAACTTAAATCCATATTATAGTTGTTGGGTCTAAGCCAATATAAACTTAATCAAACCTTATCGAGCCGAAAGCCCATCTCAAATACAAGCCATTGGGCCTAGAGCTCCTTTCATTAGTCATTGGGCCTAAAAGCCCATATAAAATTAATGTGACATTAATTGGGCCTAAGCCCGGCCCATCCTCATAATCACATTAACTGAACTCCCGAGCCCAAACATTTTCCGGCCTAAAGATGCTATGTGCGTCGGACATATACCGGCCACGCTATCACTCAACTCGCACAAACTTTGTTTCCACTATTTCTATTTTATTTTAATACATTAATTAAATGCATTTACGCCACATGTCTTGTATAAAAATTTCGATATACACGTCGCTCGGAATTATCGTGTAATGCCGAAATACAGCACCCCGCCGGAACAGTACTCGACCCGCCGAACAATCCGGCCAAACTTTGTCGGAAATTCAACAAAAGGGCAGGAACGTCCCAAACAAAACTGTCGAACACCAAAACAACCAACGAAAGAATTTAATACTTCGTTGCCACAAAAATGAGCAACAGATCCTGAAAAACTAAGAGTAACCGGAATACTCACCGGAAAACAAGACTTGCACAAGCAAATGCTAGATCTTCACGTTGAGGTCTCGGGTTCTCCATAGAGAGCACCAACCCGAGCCTATAATCACTGCCAGAACAACCCCTCGTCGACCAAACCAAGTCCGGCAGCATCAACCCAGAACGAGCAACAGCGACCCCCGATCGACAACCACATTTTCTCTACAGCCGAAACCCACAACAAAACCACGACATCAACAATAACCTCATCACAGCCGCCGCCCTCAACAACCTAAACATCACCCAATTCCAAAACAACAACACCCGTCAACCACCAGAACCAAAATCAAGAAAAGGAAAGTAAAAAAGATTAATCAAGTAACATGAGTCAACCCGACTTGAACACTACGAACAGCAGCAAATCGCCACCACGAACCCATAGCTCCACGAACAACACAAACACACAACACGCAGCCAACCCGAGCCACGCTCGCCGCCCGACGACACAACAGCTACCAAGCCGACCCGCCCCCTCACAACAAAACACAAAACCCATACCGAATTAAGCCTCAGTCTACAAGAAGAGAAAGAAAGGAAGAGGAGGAGAAAAAGAAACGGCAGCACGTCACTTACCGAGCGACGGCAACGCGACCCCACCTCGGCTTCTCCGCCCGAGGCTTTGCCTAGTTCACCACCTGGTATTGGGAGAGAAATACGAGGGTAAGAGGAGGACGAAGGGTGGCAGCAGCCTTCTGGGCCGACGGCGTGGAGACAAGAGCGAAGACGAGAGGAAGAGAAAGAATGGTGGTGGCGGTTTTCAAAGAAAAGAGAAAACAACGTGGAGAGGGAGAGGAAGAAAATGGAAGAGAAAAGAGATGAAGAAAAGAAGTGGGGCAGCCGAAACGGGAGGAAGAGAAGTGGGAGAGAAAACGAAAGAAAAGAGAAGAGAAGGGAAGTTAGGATTTTGGCCAGCCAAGACGAAAACGACGTCGTTTTGGTCTTGAGCACGGCCAACCCACCTTGTTGGTCAACGCGATAGCTTATTATTATTATTTCCTTTCTTGTCATCAAAACGACGTAGTTTTAGTAAAACTACTGTAAACTTTGAATTTCACCCGAAACACCAATTTTATTTCAACGAAACCCGAACAACGAACAATTCCAACTTAAAATTAATATCTCCAAGGAAAATAAATTAATAATAATAATTTTCTTGACCAAAAATCCTGGAAATTTTGCAAGGGTAAAATTGGAAATTAAATTTCAAAAAATTCCCAAAATTCCACAGAAATTAAATACCGAAAATTCAGGGCGTTACACTTTGAACAATATTCCACATCTCAAGATCTTTTCCTTCAAGGAAGATCTTCATTCTAAACTTCCAATAGTCAAAGTTCATTCCATCAAAGTATGGAGCTTTGTTGACACTTATACCTTCATAAGCCATGATCTTTTCCTCTGGAGATTAATCCACTAGACTGATAACGCAGCTCCGCTACCAATTGTTGGCCCATAAAAGGCTAAGAAGGGGGGGGGGGAGCTGAATTAGCTTTTCCTCTTTTTCGGTTTTCCTGTGATTTGGCTCGACACAGAAGCCAAATGTTAAACTTGAATGAAATGCGAAGATGAATGCAGGAAAGTAAAGAACACAGGCAATCTATAGTGGTTCCGCACTAAGGAGTACATCCACTACCTAAAGGTTCCCCCTTTAGGAATTCTAAACTATCCACTAATTTGGCTTTCACAGGCGAGCCAAATAACCTATGGTACACAAGTTTTTGAGGGCAAAACTTGCCAAACCTAACCCAAAGCTGAACCTAGCTTTGTCTACCCAACAAGATTATCCCCTAATGCCTTCTGATTACAACCTTTCCCAACGCAAAGCTTCAAGAGTGACTGACTCAAGAAGTTACACAAATTAAGCACAAGAATATCTCTCAATGTAAGCTCTTTTCTCAACTTAGAATCTCTTGAATAGCTAGGTTAATTTGCTATGAGGCTTCAATCCTCTATTTATAGATTCTAAGGATGGGGAGGAGTGTCTTTCAATGGCTAGATTGCTTTCAGGTGGCGCACAAGTTGACTTCTTTCTTCATTTAAGAACTGTCAATATTTGGTTGTTGGCTGAACCATAACTTGTAATTACTTGGGCATAAATTATTCTTCAATCTTCAAAAAGTTTCTCCAAAAATGGAATTAAGGACCACCAGCTCTTTGATGCATGAAAGAGGGTGTGAGGACCACTTTTCTGACCGTTAGTTAACCCTTGGAGACTAAGTAAATCCGTTGCTTTAATTGCACAAAAGTCAGCCACATTTCGGGACCACTTCTCCAATTGCCCAGACAACGAATTTTGGTTTGACTGAAAAGTCATGCTGAAGCCAAATCTTCACGGTATTTGGTTTCTGCCAGAAACCAAATTTTCTGCAAATGCTTAAAACACACAATGGCTTTCCATACTGTTTGTTAATCAACAAAATAATAATATAATCATTGAATAATCATCAGAAATATACTAAACAAGATTAGTCTCAATTAATTACTTAATTAAGCACTTAACACATGTTTAGGCTAATAGGAATAACCATCGGACCTGCTCCTTTTGTGATAGAATTCCAAGTGCTGGACATCACGTCCAGCTTAATCTTACTTCTTTAGAGACCCTGGTTGCATCAAGCTCGAGCTGTGGCATCCACTTTAGATCAGATGCTGCGGTTTCCTTATCAAGGAGGGGCAATCACTATTAAAGGGGAAACTACCGAGAAGAATATCAAGCCAGTATTTGGAATCGAATGAGACGAGGAAGTATCTTTGTCGAGTTTCATCTTTGAGTTCGTCGGCGCTATAATAACAAACAAGTTGGTTTGTATGCCCCCTTATTACGACCCTTTTGGTAATATGGCAGTCATAGGGATCATGGGAAAGATGAAGTATTTCCCAATCATGGGGCTAGGGATGAAACAGCAAGGGATGTTAGAAGTTCCTCGGGTTCATACCGCTAAACCACCCTTCGATTTGGGATTTGTCCCAACCGAGACAGAAATCGAGAGGCAGAAGGAAAAAGGCCAAAGTAAGGCATTGGCTCGGAAAGATAAACAAGAATGGGATTTTGTCATGTCTCCCTTTTTCAAGACATCGAATGGCTACTTTTTGAAGGAGGGAGAAGACTTTCCTTTCTGTGGGTTCCCAGAACCATGGGTGTGCACCATTACGAAGATTAGGAAACCAGGACTTAAGCTGTTCTTCGACTGTTATCCGGAGGAGGAAGAAGAGGTAGGAATAAAGGAAGAAGCTGAGGATAGAGAGGACGAAGATTTTGGCTGTAGGACCCTTTTCGAAGAAATGGAGGTCGCTTAAAAGACCCCGGCAGTGGTTTGTGTTGAGTGCCTAGGTCGTGGTTCCAAAGGGGGATCAATGAGGACGAGTTGTTTTGATATTTTCTTTTCAATAAATAAGAGGCACTCTTTTTCCTTATATTGATCACTACTTTTGACAAGTATTTTTCATGCATGCATAACACATATGGATATGATGAGTTGAACAAGCTCCCTAAAAATCTATACTGGTTAATCCAAGGACTAATACTAAACAAGGGAAATAATAGTATTGACAAAAAGTTCAAAAATTAAGAGGGGATCAAGGCCTAGTTTGATAAAAACAAAGTTCTAAGGAACCATTCAATGGGTGGAACTGCCAAAGAGAACCCAACAAAGGCATTGCAATACATAATCGCCAGGGAAAGAAGAGTCTTTGTAAAAGATAACAAACGCCAGACGAGAAAAGAACTATGTGAACCTGATTTCGTGAGCCATCAAAAAAAAAAAAAAATGAGCCATGAATACGTAGGAAGCCCCAGGGTCCGGTTCCACTCTTATTAGCAATAGTCCGAAGATTGACAATAGATAAAGGGAGTTTGTTCACCCATTTATTCGCATACATTACACATGCAGAAGGATAGTTGTTTTAGATAGGATTCAATTTTTCCTGTACCTTTTGCGACTCGCTTCGACGCTCCCGCCCTTGGTCTTCTTAGTAGAATGTTCGAACCTGGGCGGTGCAGGCCCTTCCAAGAATGTTTCTCTAGCAGGGCACAAAGATCCCTCTGGAGCAACCACATCTCTATTCAACCATTCTAAGTAAGGTACAGGAGGATGGATCTCAAAGCGACCGCCGGTTGGTTCTCTTAAAGGCAAAGCCCAACCTCCCTTGACAACTTTTAGAGCAGCAGCTTTCATAGTGTAACGTCTTGGCTGAATAAGAATATCGGAGGGAACTACTTGGCTTATGCCAAATTGACTTAATATCCTCCTTGGACGATAATATGTAGACTTCTCCACACCTGGGAGTACGAACCAATCATTGCACAGAGTAGGGATGACCACCTCTTGCATCCCAAGCCACCGGCAGAACTAGGTGATTTGTTCAGCCTTGAGATCATTCATATAGATGACCCAGTCTCGAACAATGTTGAAGGAGACTAAGTAACCACGACGGACATAGTTTAAGGGATCAGCCTGGGGATGCTTAATCAACGTAAGGTGCTCGCATAACCACATCTACAAGAAGAGGGGAAATTGTTATAACAAAAGGGGAAGGTGAAAAAGAGTGATAATCAAAGAAAAGGAAGTCAAATATATACATCTAGAGTAGAGGAGGAGAGCCATTCAACGAGGCACAGTGATCGTTGGCTAGCGCATCCAAACAGTTGAGAGTCTCGCCAAATATAATAGGGAATAGGCTCTTTTCATCAAAAAGCCTAGCCACCAGCGCACCAATCCGAAGAGGGCAAACACCGGGGGATTCCACCAGTAAGAACTCACTTGTCATCATAAGGGCGAGGGCATGATTGCGTTCCTTTCTCCAATCGAAATTATCCTCGAGGTGTTGTTGTGAGCTGCCAAGGAAGTATCGGTCAATGATCTTGGTTAGCTCCAGATGATGGTTCTGATTCATCAAAAAGTAGATCTGACCTTCGGCTGAAAAGAGGAATTCGCTAACTTCCTTCAGGACAGCATCATCAAGAGAAACCATAGCAACACCTTTTATGAATTTGGCATTCAAGAAAGCTTTAAACTCATCAATAGTGGGACATAACTCCATCATGTCCTGGCCAAAGCAGAATACATAGCGACTCCTGTCCTAGAACTTGGTGGCTGCATGAATCAGACTCTCTTCTATCACCACACCATGAAGCTTGAACAATCTGGACAAGCCCAGTACCGAAAAGTATATACGACATTTAGGGGGAACACCCGCCATCCACCGAAGCACTTTAGCAAGATAATTATCACTCATGGTTGCCCTAGACGTATTTGAGATGTGTTATGACGATTTATGGGGATCCCTAGGCACCCAAGAGGCTATTTACACTATTTTGAGTCAGTGGGATTCGTGAAAACCCTAAAGCCCAAGCCCGAAGATCGAAAAGGAAGTTCTAGGAAGCCACGACCGCCACCGCCGGCGGTCATGTCGTGAAGGCCACCACTGCCGGCGGTCATCAGTGCAAGACCGCTGGAAGGTAGCAGTCATCCGCTCATATAACCGCCGGGTAAACAGATCGGGCCTGCCTGAAAAATTTCGAAAAATTCAGAAAAATTTGCAAGGGGAGAGAAATTAAAAGAAAATAGAGAAGAAAAGCGAGAAGGTATACCCGGTTGCTAGGGTCAAACTGTTACTGAGATAAGGGGCATCTATTGACATTTACTTGCATTTGCAATAAGAAAAATGTTTCATGCGTGATAACTTATCGGGGGCACGGCATCCCCTCTTACGATTCTCAAGGGTGTAGTAAACCCCCTTCACACTTAATGATAGGTTGAAACACTTGAGGAAAACCAAAGCCGTGCACCTGATACACGCAAAATCAAACCTCGGGATAAGATGATTCCCGATAACTAAGCCATGAAATAGAGATGTAGGGGCATGTGATGCCCGAGACATAGACAATGGAAAGACAACAGATGGTAACATGGTCGTGAAGCGACATCATAAACAATGGTAGGGGTATGAGATTCCCAGAAACTAGATAGCCAAGCCGTGAGATGGCATTTTTGACAAAAAGCTGAAGGCGAAGCCATTCGGGATGAGAAGATTCCCAAGTCAAAACCCAGCTGACAAGGATGGGAGTATTCCTTGTTGATAGATGAGATGATTCTATCGTCTTGGGATGAGATGATTCCTAAGTCAAAACCCAGCTGACAAGAATGGGAGTATTCCTTGTTGATAGAAGAGATGATTCTATCGTCTTGGGATGAGAAGATTCCCAAGTCAAAACCCATCTGACAAGGATGGGAGTATTCCTTGTTGATAGATGAGATGATTCTATCATCTTGGGATGAGATGATTCCCAAGTCAAAACCCAGTTGACAAGGAAGGGAGTATTCCTTGTTGATTGATGAGATGATTCCCAAGTCAAAACCCAGCTGACAAAGATGGGAGTATTCCTTGTTGGCAACCTAATTCTATCACCTCAGGATGAAATGATTCCCGAGACTTGGGATGAGATGATTCCCAAGTCAAAACCCAACTAACGAGGATGGGAGTATTCCCTATCGACCACCCGATAAATGAGATGATTCTATCACCTTGGGATGAGATGATCCCCGAGACATGAGATGAGATGATTCCCAGAATCCGAGGGCCCGTCCCTTAAAGCTTCAGGATGAGATGATTCCTGGAGAAAAGCATGGGATGCTCCAAAACTTGATATGCGCCACACATTCATCATTCAAATTTGGTGGTTCCTGTCTTAGATTGTTTCGTCCTTGGTTCCTAAGAACTCATCAACGAGGGACATCTGTGAACACCCAAATTTAACCCGCAAATATTTTACTAAAACTAAATTCCAAACATGCTTAACTTGAGGTTAATGAGATGATCTGATTTTGAGTTAAGATGTAATAAGAATTTAATTTAGTAGAATTAATGTATTTTGGTAATCTAAACCTTTGTGCATCTAAACCTTAGGATTAATAATCTTAGGGTAAAACGTATAATAAGGTTTATTCACATTAAAATACATTCCATTGTATTACTTGGGCTCTTTTAGTTGTTTTTAACCCAACTATATTGAGCTGATTTATTTTTGGGTTAGGAATGGGTTTAGGGGTCCAATTAACACATTTCTTGCAGGTCAATTTTAGCTCTGATTTTCGTAGAAAATCAGAATTAAATCATCATTTATGTAGAAATGTTGTTTTTGGCATGATTTAGTATGAAATAGACATTAAGGTGTAATTAATCTGTTATGGAATGATTTAGGGGGAGTGATAATCAAGTAATGCAGTGATTCTGGGTTGAATGGGGGTTAATTACGCGGTAGAATCAAATCAGGGCTGAATTAGAGGGATTGGGGCTCCGAAAATGGAAAGAACGGGTGACACGCGGGGCGACCGGCGGTCATCTCGCAACGACTGCCAGGTGCTGGCGGGCATCCACTCAAGACTGCCGGCACTGGCGGTCATGCAGTGGATGACCGCCAGCAGTGGCGGTCATGTCCTCCCAAATTTGCCTAAATCTCCAATTTTTTTTCTAACTTCGATCCATTGCAGTTTTGGACCAGATTTTCAGGCATAGTCTTAACTATTAAGTAGGTCCACGCCCCTAGGCTTCCCAGAACACTATAAATAGGACCCCTCATACACATTTCAAAGAGGACACACACTTTTCTCACATACACACCTATAAGCCTTGAGTGCTTGGGAAAACTCTACTTCTCCAAGACTAGAAATACATTCTTTAGGCAGAGACTCTGGAGAATTTTCGTGGAAGACATTAGCAGTGGTTCAGCAAAGAGAGGTCAAGAAGAGGATCAACCGTAGAGCTTTAGAGCGACAAGAAGGTGGGGGTACAACTCAACCCAATGCAAGGAGCTAGAGGAGGCCACAAGAGGTAACACTAAACCCTCCTTTTGATTGATCTTTGTTGATTATATGCTGATGCTTGGGATGATTTAAGTGGCCGATTTGTGCCACGTTTAGAACTACGTGGCTTTGAACCCGATCACTCAGGTACGTTGGTAATCTCGGTCTTACAAGAGGATGCAAGCCAAATCTTCTTCTTCTCCCCTTCTCTTTACTTTCCACACCTGCACACTTGCAATAGGCACACTTGCATTTCATAATTGCACATAGTCTCGACCCAACACGGATGGGTGCCTAACACCTTCCCATTTGTGACGAACCCCCGATCCCATAACTTTTGTTCGCCATGACCGTGTACCCTAAAGGAGTCATATTAAGGTTTTCCCAAGTTTTGTCCTTAATAAAACTTGGGTGGCGACTCCAATGTTATGGGAATGACCCGAAGAAGAAGGTGAAAGGATTAGGTGAATATGCCCAAGTGATTTTGGGTCGGGTATTCACAGCTGCTGGTCCCTAGAATGCCAGGTTAAGGACCTTCCGCAAGCGAAACAACACCTGAAATCTCATATGGATGAACTCAAATTGAAACTGGAGCTAGTTGAACCTGATGTAGAATTTCTTAGGAGGCGTGCAGACTATTTTCAGTGGAGGCTTTCGGCAGCTGAAGACGCCTTGCTCCAAGCGCAACACACTATCCATATGAATGCTCTCAAGGTAGAACTGGCACAAGCCTTCCTTCCTGAGCCTGCTCAGGTAGACCAACCAGAGGTGCCTTTGCCAGCTGCTAACAAAACACTCTCTGCTCTTTAGAGTCTTGGAGATGTTGAAGACATATTGATGAATTTTCCTGAGCACTAGCGTTTAGGTTCTAGAGTCACACCTTTTGTTGTTGCGTTTGTTGCTTTTGTTTTTGATCAAATAAGAATGGTGTTCTTTTTCAATAAATATATAATTTCTCTTTACTCTTTACTCTTTCCCCATTTCCTGTTTTTGTTTTTTTTTTTTAACTTTTAGGGATGTACGAAGAAAGGTCTCCTATTAATTTTTCCAAGACCCATATGATTTTCTTATAGTGGCAGGATTCTACCTTATATCTCGCTGATAGATTCTCACCCCAAAATATAAGGCATTGAATTCGTTTACACACTTTTCTTCCTAGTTGAAAACAAACAAAGAAAAGCCACTTTCGTTTCCTATAGGATTTTGTATGCATGATTTTTGCATCCAATTGAAACCAAATATTGGATATTTAATGCTTGTTTATTTGGTCCACGGTCGGTTGTGACGGCCTACTCTCCCTGCAATTTTCTTTTTAGAAGAAAAAATAAGACAAGAGGTAGACCTACTGAATTTTCAATATAAAATAGAAATCAGACCTAGGGTTTTCTTACTTACCAAAAAAAAAACATAGGGGATTTTTTTTCTTTTTTTTAACAAGGAGAAGGGACAAAAATTTTTCATGGTGGAGAAAGGTCTTTGGGAGGAGAAAGACAGAACACTGTAAGGCCCCTTTCAGCAGGTGTTTTACCATGCTTGTTCCTCTTCTCTTTTTTTTTTTTTCTTTTGCCATGCTTGATGCATTTTTCGTAAGAGCTATGTAGTGGAAATCCTTTTGAAAAAATACGCAAGTTTGTTTCCGTGAGTGGAGTTATATTCTCAACTTTTTAGGCGATTTCATTCATCAATCTATTTAATAAAAATCCACGATTCTTTTGATTTGTATTTGTTGATTCAATGCTTTATTTGTCAGCTAGGCCATCATGATTTTTTAAAGTGTTGAGTGTAACTGGCAGAAATAAATTCCATTTAATATAAGATTTCTAATCGCCTCTTGAATGTTTTATCATACCTCCAGCACTACTTTACTTCACATGTCTGTTGTGAATTTAATTTGGCCATTTGACTGTAAGTATCCGGGACATGCAGTTGACACTCAAATGCAAACATAAACGCAGCGGAAAAATCGGATACACATGGAGGATCCAAGTGAAGATAGCTAAACCGAGTTATAAGATTTTTTACATACCTGTAACGGTTGAGGTCTTTCACCCAACTGTAGAACCGAATCAGCTAGAGCCAGACAAAAGGCCTCGCCCCTCTACGGTGTCCACACCAACTGTGATAGCCGGAAACCGTCACACGATCTCCAACCCGAAGTCTCCCGGTTGCGGTGCTAGCTGCGGAAATCTGGGAGCTGTGTGGTTGTGGTGTTTCTCTCTTCTTTCTCAAAGAAGGTGTGTCTGAAACTCAAGACTCTCTCAAGCTCTCTCTAGGGTGAATGCTCTGAATTTTTCAGACTCAAGTGATGAAGAAGAAGACTAGAGTAATCTGATTACTCTACTCCAATTAGTGCTAAGAGACAATGGAATAATGGCCAACACATTGGCTCATTATCTTTCATCATTATGTCTCCACTAATGGGATTCCACATCACATGCACTCAGGTTTGGTTCAATAATTCTGACTTTTATTGAACCAAACCAGCCCAAAGCGACACTGGTCCAACCACGGTCCAACCGCGGTCCAACCATACCTGGTCGAACCATGGTCCAACCACGGTTCAGCCACCTGCTCGAATCAACGGCTCTAAGTGTGTGACCTTGTAGGTACTTGTAACGTCCGGCAATAACCGTAAAATCTCATTTTACAATTATAAGCAAAGAGCGGCGTCTAGCAACACATCATTGCTACCCGAACGACAAGATCAGTACTGATTCTAAATGCCTCGAAACATGTCATCGTCCCTACGTCCGATTATCAAGATTAAACATGAGACATGGAATATGTCAATCTCGTATATGTTTAATCTCGGTTTCTTGATCCTCGAGTTAACTGTGTAAAACGGATACCAATGATATCACCATATCATAATCCGAGCACGGCCGTGCATTTACAGTTCAACTCTATCAAGAAACCATCCGATAATATACCCATTATATGGGCTGGACGATTCCCCTCTGGATCATACAAAAACCCACTACACACTTATCGCATACCCAATGATTACACTAAGTCTATTCATTTACGAAATAGGCATGAGTAATATCAAAATATACGACTCATATGTTGGGAACCTTGACGATCGCAGGTCTAGGGACAATACATATAAGAACCGCTATCGAAAAACATACAACGTTCCATGTAGCGTTCTTATGTGGGTCGGTCCAGTCCACAAGTTCTCTAACTTGTACCCGTACGTAGAATTCATATCACATATGCAATTCTCAACATACGCTAGTCTTAATGTATTATTACAACCCATCCATAATAATAATTGACTGGGGACATTTAAAAATATCGAAATATTCTAGGGTTATAAGTATGTGCAAGCGCTTGTCTCATAAACGATAATTATTGGAATAACCTCAAAGTGTATACAAGACTCTATACAATCATCCATACATTGGCATTTGGGCATATTACACTAACATTGACTCACTAGAGGTAGGCCAGAGGTTCCTTTAATTAGTATAGACTAGTGAGAAGCCCGCACTTCACTGCTGGTTTCTATTATCTACTTTACACCCAGATTTGATCCATGAAAATTCTATTAAATAAGGCTTTAGACATGTTTGAACCATAAGACTAGCAAGATGAGTTAGTCTTGGGTTGAAGTGCGGATGAAGTTTATTTTTAGTGGAATTCATGCATTATAATAATTAAGGCCTTTACGTGCTTAGACCCTACGATTAATAAGATGATTTAATCATAGGATAAAAACATATGATACGGATTAAATTGCTAAAAAAGCATTTTAATTCATTAGCTTGGGCTTGTTTGTTTATTCTTTAATCCCAATTATATTGAGATGATTTATTCTTGGGTTAAAGATAAATGTAAGGGTCCAAATTAATGAAATATGGAATTTTTCCAGAGTTGCACAACCCATTAACACCTTCCTTGCAGACAAATTTAACCTTAATTTTTGTGGAAAATCAGAGTTAAATCATTCCTTAATAGTAAGAGTGGTTTTGGTATGATTTTAGCTTAAAATGGGGAATCAATGTGTAATAAATCAAATAGGAGATGATTGAGAGGTGTATTAATAAAAAAAGTAAAGGATTCTGGGCAGTTTAAGGGTTAATTACGCGGTAGGATCATTCAAGGAGAAATTGGGGGAGAATCGAGATCGAAAAAAAAAAGAACGGGTGTAACGCGCAAGCGCGGGCGGTCATCTTGGGATGACCGCCAGGTCTAGGCGGTTTTTTTTCCATGACCGCCCGGCCTGGCTGTCATCCAAAGGATGACCGCCCGCCATGGCGGTCATATGCACCCAGAACGCATTTTTTTCCCCCGATTTTGCTCCTAATTTGATTCTACTCGGTTTTGGCCCAGATTTTTGGCCATTACCTTGATCATTAAGCTGGTCCACGCCCCTAGGCTACCCAGAATACTATAAGTAGGACCCCCTCTCACATTTCAAGACACACATTCTATTACACACACACTGTTCATAAGCTTTGGAGCTAGAGAAACTCTACTTCTCCAAGTTTAAGAAATAGTTCTATAGGCAAAACTCTGGTGGAATTTCATGGGTGATACCAACCATTGAAGGCAGCAAGAGGTAGATGAAGAAGAACTCCAAGATTGAGTTAAGGAGTGGGAGGAAATTGTGTGGAAGACACAACCCAGACCAAGGAGCTAGAGGAGGGCTACAAGAGGTAATCCTAATCCCTTTTTTCTTGACCGATTGCTTATGAGATGTTGATGTTTATGACGATGTGACTGTTGTGATTCCATGTCAAGAACTACGTGGGCTTTGAACCCGGTTGCCAGGGTACGTAGGTGGTTTCTAGTGGTGGAAACTCAAGCCCAATCTTCTTCTTCTCCACTTTCTTTTTTAGTTTCAGTTATTATGTGTTTTGTTGTTCACACTTGCACAAGGTATATAAAATCCTTCAATTGCACAAGGTTACGCCCCAACATGGACGGGTGCCTAACACCTTCCCATCCATGACGAATCCCCGGGTCCAGCATCTTTGGTTCGTTATGTAGTTGCCTAAACGGAGTCATATGAAGGTTTTTCCTGAGTTTTGTCCTTTAATAAAACTTGCGACTCCAAAGATGTTGGATGCCGGTTATGAAGAAGGTGTAAGGAATAGGTGAATAGGCCCAAGTGATTTTGGGTCGGGTATTCACAATTGGCGACTCCGCTGGGGACTTAGAGGGTTCAAGAAACCTTGTGCAATCATTGGATTTTTGTATGTCTTTTTATGTGTCATCATAAGTGCCTTGCATTCATGATAAATGTTGTGAAGCCCTTACCGTAAGAGGGCCAGGGGATCCAAGTCCACTACAATGTTTTCCTTAAGCGATAGTGGCTTGTGTGAACCGGTTTCTCGCTGCAGAAGCAATGGTAGGGATTAATGGGCCCCGGACCTCACGCGATATCCTTTATCACATGTGAGTAGGCCAAGCTATTCCTTAGCGGCAGTCTTTCAGCCCCCAACCAGCTGTATATCTTGAGCATCCCATGCATGATGAATTAATAAGTGTTGCTTGCATTTGAGTACTTGTTGTTGTGAATTCAAGTGGAAATACATGAGGTGCCCCCTCATTCATTCTTACATATGTAAACCCGAAAAAGACATAGCTTATGGGAAGTCAGGGATCCTGACACCGGTCCTCCAAATATTAGGACAACATGAGTGAGGAAAATGGTGCCCATGTGCCTGAGGAAATTCTGAATCTGCTCAAGGATCCAAATATCATGGAAGCACTCCTAGCCCTGAAGAAAGGGAAGATGGCATCCCCTGGGAGTAATGGGGGACAAAATTCACAACCGGATGACGAGCATAATGTGGTGGTAATTCTGGATAATGATTCGGCGACACAAGGGTCCAAGGGAGATGGGGAGAGACTCAGAAGATTGGAGGAGCTATTGAAGACCATGAAAAAGAAAGAGGACGATTGGAATTTAGATCGTTTGTCTTTATTCCCTGAAGCCCGTTTGCCTGAAAGATTTAAGATGCCAGATATCGAGAAGTTTAATGGAATAAGATGTCCCACAACTCACCTGAAGATCTATGTGAGGATGCTACAACCTGTGGGGATCGGGCCTGAATTAATGACCCAATTATTCCAAAGAACTTTATCTAGGGGAGCTTTGATGTGGTTTATGACCTTGAATGAGAGCAAGACAAGCAAATGGGAGGACCTTTGCAGAGAATTCTTGAAGCGGTACAACTATAATACTGAGGTGGATGTGACTAAAAGGGATCTTGAGACAACTAAGCAAGAGGCTCAAGAGACGTTTTCTGCATATATCTCGAGATGGTGTAATAAGGTGTCCTTGATGGTGGAAAGACCCACCGAAGAAGATCTAGTGGAGATGGTGATCAAGAACCTACAACCGATTTACTACGACTGGATGGTTGGCAATTATTACGCCAATTTTAAAGCGCTCATTGGGGCGTGAACACAGTTGGAAGATGCCATTAGTTCAGGAAAGATCCCGATTCCTATGGACACCTCTAGAAGGAGTTTTATACCCCATGGAAAGAAGCACGCCGAAGTAAATCATGTCGCTGTTCAGGCACCACTGCACGGTGAGTCGAAGCATAGGGAGTTTACTCCTCTTCCTATGTCTTTAGGAAAAATACTGCAGAAATGTATGTAAAAGAATTTATTGCAACCTCTGGAACCGAGACCTGGTCTTCCCTTTGGAGGGGACCCTAATAAATTTTGCAGATTCCATTAAGCGGTCGGGCATACCACAGACAATTACGCCCGACTCCGACATGAGATCCAAGAATTAATAGAGAGAAATGAAATAATTTTCCCCAAAAGGCGGAATACCAAGTCAAATCCCCTGCCCTTACGCGAAGAGATCGATATGATGGAGGTCGAGTCTGGCCTGGACTAACATGTTGTGTGCTCGATCTGAGTGAGTACGTAGACAACGATGAAGAAATTGATGTCATCACTAGATCAGGAAGGGTGGCGAGGAGGGCTCCCCTTCGCCTAGATGAATCGGAAGAAACAGCGGATCCTGAAGAAGACATGGTGACAAAACAATTGAAGAAGACTCAGGCTAATATTTCATTTTGGGGTTCGCTTATGTCGTCTCGCCCACATCGAGAAAAGGTTCTCCAAACCTTAAGCAAGGCTCATGTTCCCATTGACACCGCACCTGATGCATTGGCCAATATGATAGCTTGAGTAGAAGTTGATAATCAGATATCCTTTTCGGACAAGGACCTTCGCTCGGGTAAGGAAGCCCATATTGATGCCCTATACATAACCGTTCAAGCCAAGGAAAATAAAATAGCCTTGGTAATGATAGACAATGGATCCGCCTTGAATGTTTGTCCACTAAAGAGTGCAAGCTCCTTAGGATTCGGAGTTGCGGATTTCTTGCCCTCCTGAACTATGGTCAGAGCATATGACAATGCTAGAAGGGAAGTGTTGGGTATGATAAAACTGGAAGTTACCATTGGGCCCGCCCCTTTTTTGGTAGAGTTCCAAGTGCTCGATATCGCATCAAGTTTCAATTTACTTCTCGGAAGACCATGGTTGCACCAAGCCTGAGCTATAGCCTCTACCTTGCATCAGATGTTGCGATTCCCGCATCGAGGAGGAATAGTTACCATTAAGGGAGAAATGGCTGAAAAGAATATCAAACCAATATGTGGGATCGAAGAAGAAAAGGAGGTGTCCTTATCCGGCTTTGTCTTTGAATCTATCAGTACCATAATGGTGGATAAGCTCACTGTGAGACCTCCTTACTATGACCCGTTCGGCAATTCCTCGGTTATGAGTATCATGGAGAAGATGAAGTATTTTCCAATCTTGGGGATAGGGAGAAGGCAGTAAGGGGTGCTAGAGGTTCCTCAAATTTTGAGTACTGTGCCTCCTTTTCGTTTGGGATATGTTCCAACTCCGGCGGAGCTAGAAAAGAAAAAGGAGAAAAACTGAGCTAAGGCAGTAGCTCGCAAGAACAAACAGGAATGGGACTTTCCCATAACCCCATACTTCAAAACATTGAATGGATATTTTGTGAAGGAAGAAGAGAATTTCCCCTTTTGCGAATTCCCTGAACCTTGGATATGTAGCTTCACAAAGACCAGGAAGCTGGGATTTGAGCTATTCTTTGATTGTTATCCTGAGGAAGTAAGGGAGAAAGTAGATGAAAAGAGAGGGAGGACAGATGAGGACGAGGACTTTGGTTGTAGGTATCTCTTTGGGGAAGGTGGGACTGCTTGAAGACTTGTGTATTGACCCATGCAGAGTGCTTTGTTAAGAGTTTATAATAAGCCATTGGGCAAGTTTATGTTATGTTATTCACCATTTCAATAAAAGGGGGCACTCTTTCTTTTATTTCAATGGTGTCTTTTGCATACATGGTTCATGTAAATAGCAAACTCCCCGTAATCTCTGGAAGCTAATCTAAAGATGGAACATTAATCAGAACAACAATAATCTTGAGAAAGTTTAAAAGTATTCAAAGCCTCAATCAAATAGAAGTCTCTGGCATTTTTATCAAGCCATCTTAAAGGCCGAAGACCCTATCCGAAGAGATAAAACAATGGACCAGGAAAAGAAAGGGGCTTTTGGGGGCTAGCAAACACAAGAGAACTACGTGAGCCTGATCTCATGAGCTTAATAAAAAAAACGAAAAAGAAAGAAAAAGAAAAGAGAAAAGAAAAAGAAAAGAAAAAAGGTCATGAGTACGTAGGAAGCCCAACAAGGGTTCGGTTCCATTATTATCATTAATGATCCAAAGATTAGCAAAAGATAAAGGGAGTTTGTTCATTCATTTATTCGCATGCATTATAAGTGTATAAAGATATTTGTTGAAATAAGGTTCAGTTTTTCTTGCGCTGTTTATGGCTCAAGCCGCCATTGGCCTTCTCGGCGAGATGGCAAGACGACTTGAATTCTGGGGGCATTGATTCTTCCAAGAACGCTTCTCTTGCAAGACGCAAGGATCTCTCGACATCGGCCACATCCCCTTTCAGCCACTCTGAGTATGCCGAGGAGGGATGTATCTCAAGTGACCGCCAGTACCTTCTCTCAAGGCCAGAGCCCAGCCTCCTTTAATGACATTTAAGGCAGCAGCCTCCATGGGTCCTATTGTAGAAGGTAGGATAGTTGATGGAGCTATTTGATCTATGCCAAATTGTCTTAAGATCCTATTCGGACGATAGTATGTGGAATTCTCTAGACCCGGGTGTGGTACCCAGTCTTTGCCTAAAGTGCGGATGACTACCTCTTGCACCCTCAACCACCTACAATACCACGTGATTTGTGTGCCTGTGAGATCCTTCATATAGATGGCCCAATCCCGAATGGTGTGAAAGAAGACGGAATAACCGCGGTGGATGTAATTTGGAGGATTGGCTCGGGGGCGTTCAATTAATGTGAGGTGTTCACATAGCCACATCTAAAAAAAAGTATGAAGAATCAGCATGACGATAATGGTAGTTAGAAAAGCAGGGTTGGAGAATGTATACCTGAAGCAAGAGGGGAGAACCGGACATAGGAGCCAAGGGGTCGTCCGCCAGTTTGTCTAAGCAGTGAAGAGTTTCACCTAAAATCACTGGAGTTAGGCTCTTTTTATCGAAAAGCTTAGCCACCAAAGCGCCAACTCGGAGAGGACAAACACCGGGGAAGCCTACTAAGAGAAATCCATGCGTCATTACAAGGGAAAGGGCATGATTTCGTTTCTCCTTTCGGACATAGGAGCCAAGGGGTCGTCCGCCAGTTTGTCTAAGCAGTGAAGAGTTTCACCTAAAATCACTGGAGTTAGGCTCTTTTTATCGAAAAGCTTAGCCACCAAAGCGCCAACTCGGAGAGGACAAACACCGGGGAAGCCTACTAAGAGAAATCCATGCGTCATTACAAGGGAAAGGGCATGATTTCGTTTCTCCTTTCATTCGGCCTCATACTCCCCTGGGTGATATTCCGGACCTCCAAGAAAATACTGGTCAATGATTTTTGATAAATCTAGACAATTGTTCTGATCCAGGAGAAAGCCAATTTGCCCGTCAGCCAAGAAAAGAAATTTGCTAACCTCTTTCAAAACGGGTTTGGCGAGGGAAACCATGGCAACTTCGTTTATGAATTTTGCACCCATTGAACTCATCAACGGAAGGAAAAAGCTCCACCATGTCTCGACCAAAGCGGAAAACGCGACGACTCTTGTCCCAGAACTTCGCAGCAGCACGAATCAAGTTCTCTTCCACCGCCACACCACGAAGTTGAAACAATGTAGAGTCCCAGGACCACAAAGCTCCGACGGCTTATGCGAGGGACACTTGTCATCCATTGAAGCACCTTGGCAAGAAAATTCTCACCCATGGTTGTTCTAGATATGTGTTAAGAGGATTATGATGGATTGTGAGAGTCTTTAGGTACCTTAGAGTTTTATTCAAAGTGTTTGAAAGATGGAAGAACCCGTGAAAACCCTAAAGCCCAAACCCAAAAACCAAAAAGGAAAAAAAAGAGAGAGGCCCAGGAGCTACGACCGTCGGCGCGGGCGGTCATGACGAGAAGACCACCATGTCTGGCGGTCATCCAGAGAAGATCGCCAAGAGGTGGCAGTGATTCCTCCCTATGACCGCCCCGCTGGCACTGTTCATCAGAAGAAAAATTTCGAAAAAATCTGAAAAAATTAAGAGGGAGGGGAAAAGAAGAGGAAAAAGAGAATATAAAAGAGAGGGGAGGAAAACATGTACATCTAGGGGCATTTTATGTTCTTTTTCTTGAATTTGCAATGATATGTGCTATGATATGCCTGCGATGTGTTAGACGTATTCTTTGCTTTGGAATGATAAATCTATTGAAAACCTGATATTCCTATTCTTTGAATGATTGTTTTGAGTTGAGGCTCTCTGAGTAGAAGAAGAACCAAGGGATCCATAAACACACTTGACCTAGACTAGTTGAGACAAGAGGCTGCCAGGGGCAGCTACGCCTAAGATAGAAGTAGAATCGATGAGAGTCGCGAGGGGCATGTACCCCTAAGATAGAAGTAGAATCGATGAGACTTTCCAGGGGCAGATACCCCTAAGATAGAAGTAGAGCCGATAAGAGTTGCCAGGGGCAGATACCCCTAAGACAGAAGTAGAGCCGATGAGAGTTGCCAGGGGCAGATGCCCCTAAGACAGAAGTAGAGCTGATGAGAGTTGCCAAGGGGAGATACCCCTAAGGTAGAAGTATAACCGATGAGAGTTGCCAGGGGCAGATGCCCCTAAGATTGAGTTGATGAAGACGTTGAGGGCTAGATATCCCAGGGACGATGTCCGACGTGGAGGAGCACCGAGATGACGAAGATGAGAAAAGCCTCCGGGATGAGATGATTCCCGGTAGCCCTTGGGACCTGACGGGTCCCAAAACCCCAGGATGAGATGATTCCCGTTAACCCTTGGGACCTGACGGGTCCCAAGACCCAGGGAAGAGACAATTCCTAGTAACCCTTGGGATGAGATGAGTCCCAAGACCCTGATAGATGAGATAATTCTATCACAAACCTCGGGATAAGATGATTCTCGAGATGGAGCATGTGATGCTCCAGCCTTTGGTCCACAATACTCACATCTATTATCCAAATTTGGTTGTTCCTTTACGTTGCTTCGTCCTTAGTTTTAAGGACTCACCAACGAGGGGCATCTGCGAACACCCAGATTTGACCCATGAAAATTCTATTAAATAAGGCTTTAGACATGTTTGAACCATAAGACTAGCAAGATGAGTTAGTCTTGGGTTGAAGTGTGGATGAAGTTTATTTTTAGTGGAATTCATGCATTATAGTAATTGAGGCCTTTGCGTGCTTAGACCCTAGGATTAATAAGATGATTTAATCATAGGATAAAAACATATGATAAGGAATAAATTGCTAAAAAAGTATTTTAATTCATTAGCTTGGGCTTGTTTGTTTATTCTTTAATCCCAATTATATTGAGATGATTTATTCTTGGGTTAAAGATAAATGTAAGGGTCCAAATTAATGAAATATGAAATTTTTTCAGAGTTGCACAACCCATTAACACCTTGCTTGCGGACAAATTTAACCCTAATTTTCGTGGAAAATCAGAGTCAAATCATTCCTTAATAGTAAGAGTGGTTTTGGTATGATTTTAGCTTAAAATGGGGAATCAATGTGTAATCAATCAATTTGGAGATGATCGAGAGGAGTAATAATCAAGAAAACAGAGGATTCTGGGCAGTATAAGGGTTAATTACGCGGTAGGATCAATCAGGGAGAAATTAGGGGAGAGTCGAGATTGAAAAAGGAAAGAACGGGTGTAACGCGCAGGCGCGGGCGGTCATTCCAGGCGGTCTTCTTTCCATGACCGCCCGGCCTGGCTGTCATCCAAAGGATGACCGCCAGCCATGGCGGTCATATGCTCCCAGAACGCATTTTTTTCCCCCTATTTTGCTCCTAATTTGATTCTACTCGGTTTTGGCCTAGATTTTTGGCCATTACAATGATCATTAAGCTGGTCCACGCCCCTAGGCTACCCAAAACACTATAAATAGGACCCCCTCTCACATTTCAAGACACACATTCTATTACACACACACTCTTCATATGCTTTGGAGCTTGGAGAAACTCTACTTCTCCAAGTTTAAGAAATAGTTCTATAGGCAAAACTCTGGTGGAATTTTGTGGGTAATACCAACCATTGAAGGCAGCAAGAGGTAGATCAAGAAGAACTCCAAGATTGAGTTAAGGAGTGGGAGGAAATTGTGTGGAAGACACAACCCAAACCAAGGAGCTAGAGGAGGGCTATAGGAGGTAATCCTAATCCCTTTTTCTTGACCGCTTGCTTCTGAGATGTTGATGTTTATGACGATGTGACTGTTGTGATGCCATGTCAATAACTACGTGGGCTTTGAACCCGGTCGCCGGGGTACGTAGGTGGTTTCTAGTGGTGGAAACGCAAGCCCAATCTTCTTCTTCTCCCCTTTCTTTTTTAGTTTTAGTTATTATGTATTTTGTTGTTCACACTTGCACAAGTGCACAAGGCATACAAAATCCTTCAATTGCACAAGGTTATGCCCTAACATGGATGGGTGCCTAACACCTTCCCATCCATGATGAATCCCCGGGTCCAGCACCATCGGTTCGTTATCTAGTTTCCTAAACGGAGTCATGTGAAGGTTTTTTCCGAGTTTTGTCCTTTAATAAAACTTGGGTGGCGACTCCAAAGATGTTGGATGACAGTTATGAAGAAAGTGTAAGGAATAGGTGAATAGGCCCAAGTGATTTTGGGTCAGGTATTCACAGTATCAATGAACAAAATTTCTCAATTGAATCTAAATTTTTAATATCTAAGCAAGAAATCCACAAATGGATTAAATACAAATTCATTTTAACCCTCCACTTGTGAAGATGCACATCTGTACCTCAAAAGAATGTCGACTGCATTCATTTGGTCACTTGTTCATGATATTTGTCATGGCTAATAAAATCAATCATTGGTAAAAAAAAAAGCATTGTTAGCAATGTGTTTGCAGAAAAGTTCCATACATCAAAATCAATAAAAGTCTGGATGAAATCAACCATAGGTAAAAATAAAAAAGCATTGTCAGCAATGTGGTTTACAAAAAAGTTCCATACATCAAAATCAATAAGAATCTCGGGCTTATTAATTTTTATGAAACAGACAACTCACTCGGTGAATTTGATCTTTTTGTCAATAAGTAGACCTTGCGTCTTCAAAAATTAAGTTATTCAAATTCTTATAAACTAGCTGCCTGCAGAAATAAACAAACAAATATCAATACAGATTACATCACATATGTGCAGAATAAGACATAAATTTCATACTTCTTGGTATTGTTAATTCAGGCTAGCACGAATCAGGCAATAACTTCATGCTTCTTGGTACTGTCAATTCTGCTAGCAAGCACCTTAAAGGAATGAAACAAAAGTAAAGGAAAGTGTACACATGAGCTGTTCAACTGAGGTGCTATCACGTCCTTGATGTTGGCTACTAACCTTTTGTGGAGGGCTCAGCTTATAACTATGTTACATAGCAGTTTGTATCGTTTTTTAATACTGAATAGCAGTATCCTAAATTATATTTTTTATATCTTTACATAGCTTCCGCTCACTTAGACCTAGATTGTGATCAGTAATCCAAGCATAGCAATTTGTGCTACAAATAACCAAATGAACTATGGGCTAGTACACTAAAATTGTTTTATTGGCTCCTAAAAAAAAAACACAGTAAACATAAGCATAGTTAAGTTTTTTTTTTAGATGCTAGTTGATAAGGGAGGTTGCCATTTTTCATCTCCTTACCCTCTTGCTTCAGGATCGTATATATGTTCACCCTGCTCGGTTAAGAAGAGGACTGAAACTTGAAAATAAATCAGGACGTGATTACATCTTCTAAAGACAAATACTAAACATGACATGTTGAATTTAAAAATTGGGAATTGATTTTTTTTTTTAGAACTACAAAACAGAGCTTCATGTTGGTTTAGCATTGTATTGCGGAAAAACTGATACAAAATTGTGTGTTATCTTACAGAGGAGAATCCTGCCAAAAGTTTTCAAATTCAAAAAATGTCCACTGGTGGGACAATATTTGCAACACCCAGTGGCCTAACACCCCGCCATCGAGTTATCAACTGGGTGGTCATAGAAGGGTTATGCAGCAACAAAATCTTGAAGCAGTAACTTAGTAGTAATAAGAAAAGTTGATGCGGCAAAAATACCATAATAAAAGAAGGGTTGACTACCATGATAAGAGAAATAGAAATGGAAAAGAGAGCAAAGTGGCAGCGAAAGCTGCATGCAATGCAAACAGTGGAAGCAGGTGGAAAAAGGTAAATATAACATCAACATATATAGCTTGCCAAGGGCATGAATCAGTAATATGGTAAGCATGGAAGTCGAAACGGTCTTGCCTACAAAACTGTTCTCTCTTTTAGGATCTGTCTATGTACTCAATAGACCATGACTAACCATTCCAAAAATTCATCGTACTTGAAATGGGCCTCTAATTTTATGCTCTTAGAAGGAATGACGTTGGTAGTTACACTGCTACATAAACCAAATCAAAATTAGGGATCTCTAGGAGGAGATTTTCAAGTCATATTCATAGCACATTAGTGGTCAATACTGGATTGTAAAATGGTTCATTATAATGAAAATGAAGGAGTATTTAGGACCAAAGACTTAAATGAACAAAAGCTGGAAGTAGTACGCTACTGTTGGGGTGATAACGACACCTGCCTTTGAAAATATATTCTTGTGAAACTGAATTTGCCGATCGCTGTCCACATGGGAATCATCAGTTTCGTTAAAGGTGTTTCAAAAATGGCAGACAACTCAATGAGAAATTTCAATAGTATGTTGTGGTGTATATACCTCATTTTTTGGGCCTTTATTTAGTCTTTGCTACTGAACGGTGAACACATCATACACAGAGACTGCTACCCATCATGTCTCTGCAATGTTTCTTTTCAAAAGAATATATTATCAGCATCCATCTTTTAAAATGTTACACTATCAGAAATATAGTTGTTTGGCCCCACCTTTTTGCTCACAAACTATTATGCTTCTTATGTCATAGACCACAAAATGTAAGCCTTCTGGAAGGGATTCTGATAAGCTTACTCCTAGGCCTAGTTGGGACAGTAGGTGTAGAATCTTGGATTTGAATATCATGGGTCACAGGGTCAACTCGTTGTACCTCGTTCACAATAAAATGGAATGGAGGAGAATGTTGTTTAGCTGGAGCAACGCACCTTTCCTGCGGTGACTGTCTAAAGTTTCATGCTTGGAAGACAACAACTAAGAATGACATAAAGCAAGATTATCTCAAATTTGACTCTGTAAAAATTTAAAATGCTTCAACTTTAAACAGTGTTAAACGGTTGTATGGTACTTTATTATTACCTATTACGGACTCACCAGATCAAACTACCAAGCAGATGGCAAAAAAGTGAACCAAGAGAGCCTCTAGTGTTGGTTCCAAGAGGAGAAAGCAAGGGCTTTGCATTATTCCAAGAGGAGCTACTGGTCCCTAGAATGCCAGATTAAGAACCTTCAACAAGAGAAACAGCTCCTGAAACTCATACAGATGAACTCAAGTTAAAACTGAAGCTAGTTGAACTTGATGCAGAATTTCTTAAGAGGCGTGTAGACTATTTTCAGTGGAGGCTTCCGGAGGCTGAAGACGCCTTGCTTCAAGCGCAACACACTATCCAAATGAATGCTCTTCAGGCATAACTGGCACAAGCCTTCCTCCTTGAGCCTGCTCTTCAGGCATAATTTCTCTTTACTCTTTACTCTTTCCCCTTTTCCTGTTTTTGTTTTTTTTTTAACTTTTAGGCATGTACGAAGAAAGGTCTCCTATTAATTTTTCCAAGACCCATATGATTTTCTTATAGTGGCAGGATTCCACCTAATGTCTCGCTGATAGAATCTCACCCCAAAATATATGGGGTTGAATTCGTTTACACACTTTATTTCCTAGTTAAAAACAAACAAAGAAAAGGCACTTTAGTTTCCTATAGGATTTTGTATGCATGATTCTTGCTTCCAATTGAAAAAAAATATTGGATATTTAATGCTTGTTTATTTGGTCCACGGTCGGTTGTGACGGCCGTCTCTCCTTGCGATTTTCTTTTTAGAAGAAAAAATAAGACAAGAGGTAGACCTACTGAATTTTCAATATAAAATAGAAAGACCTAGGGTTTTCTTACTTACCAAAATAAAAAACACATGGGATTTTTTTTTTTTTACAAGGAGAAGGGACAAAAAGTCTTCGTAGTGGAGAAAGGTCTTTGGGAGGAGAAAGACAGAACACTGGAAGGCCCCTTCCAATAGGTTTTTTATCTTAACTTGTTCCTTTTCTCTCTTTTTTTTTTCACTTTTGCCATGCTTGATGCACTTTTCGTAAGAGGTATGCAGTGGTAATCCTTTTGAAAAAATACGCAAGTTTGTTTGCGTGTGTAGAGTATATTCTCAACTTTTTAGGCGATTTCATTCATCAATCTATTTAATAGGATTCCATGATTTTTTTGATTTGTATTTGTTGATTCAATACTTTATTTGTCAGCTAGGCCATCATGATTTTTGAAAGTGTTGTGTGTAACTGGCAGAAATAAAATCCATTTAATATAAGATTTCTAATCGCCTCTTGAATGTTTTATCATACCTACAGCATTTGTCGATTCCATTCCATATGGGAATCATCAGTTTCGTTAAAGGTGTGTCAAAAATGGCAGGCCATGGTGACTCGGCCAACTGCTAACTAAACACTCCCTGCTCTTTACAGCCTTGGAGATGTTGAAGACATAGTGATGAATTTTCCTTAGCGCGAGCGGTTTGGTTCAAGAGTCACACCTTCTGTTGTTGCTTTTGTTGCTTTTGTTTTTGAGCAAATAGGAATGGTGTTCTCTTTCAATAAATATATAATTTCTCTTTACTCTTTCCCCTTTTCCTGTTTTGTTTTTTTTTTTACTTTCAGGGATGTACGAAAAAAGGTCTCCTATTAATTTTTCCAAGACCCATATGATTTTCTTATAGTGGCAGGATTTTCTTTTGGACTTTGCTGCTAAACGGTGAACACACCATACACGCAGAGTGCTACCCATCCTATCTCTGCAATGTTTCTTTTCAGAAGAATATATTGTCAGCATCTATCTTTTAAAATGTTACAATTCAGAGGAGGATAAACTTAGGTTGGATCAGAAACAACATACAACTTTTCTGGATAAGTACTTAGAGAAGTAGTACACTTGGATTCTATTCTCGAGTAATGAGCCAAGCCCATTGATTCTATGTTTGGCATAATCACCTCTACAGTCTTCAAATATAAAGAACAGAGCAGGTTAGCTTTAACATTAGGAAAATAGAAAATCTAATAGACATTTTCAATGAACATGAAATAACTGAGTTTGTAGCTTATACCTTCCAACCAATATTCTGATTAAGCTTCTGTAGTGCTTGGGAGCAACATATACTAATTTCACCGATGCAATCATTAAACCACTAATTGAGCCAATTAATGGTAGAAGATATAGAAAGAGGATCAGAAGTGTTCTAGAATGCGTAAATTAAGAATTTACAATTTATGATAGTCATGCACTTAAACAAAAGAATGTATGTCAGGTTGAGAAACAGGTAAGTAACCTCTCCATATCTCACCATCTTGATGTTTGATATTAATTATATTTCCTGAATTCAACGGTGGAAAATATACCTTTGGCTACCATGTTACAAAGAAAGAAAAAAATTTGGTGACATGATCTCTTACACGCATCTTTTTCTTATCTAGTGTTTACATTAACCTAGCTTGGTACAGATGGCTAAAAATATCTTCTATTAGTATTTACATCACCATCTATGGCAACAACTACTCACGTGTGGTACAGTGCATTCACTTTTGGGAAGTTGTTCTTCACAGTGAAATCAAAAGAGAGAGAAAAAAAACACTCAGAAATAACAAAAAGTGGTTGCAAAAGACCCAAAGCCAAAAAGCAATTAATTGGAAAATTCATTCCTCCTACTATGTTTGGTACAAGCATGATACTAACTATGGCAGTGATGTCGGCGTTTACAGATGGTGTTAGAAGAGAAAAAGAGGTGAGACAAAGAGTCGGTAGAAGTCAAGTAGCAGCATACCATGTTTCATTACATGGCAACAACAAAGGTACAATGATTAGTCTCTTTGTAAATGACAAATGGTTCTTCAGTTGTTTTTTTTCAAAAATCAATATGCATAACTTCATGAAACAAATAAGTGACCAAAAGTACATGGCATTTCTCGATTTCTACAACCTGGGAATTCTATGCATTAGCAATCAACTTGTAGCTTTATGCTTATGAGAATAGAAATAATGGATATCATCAACAATAAAGAATATTTTCTCCTAAAATGCTAAATATAGAGCATACAAATCTATTTTCCAGATGTCATTATTCACCTGCGCATCTTCTCTCGCAACTGACAGCATAAAGTTGTAGAACACAAAAGAATGATTAAACTTCTATAGAGTTTTAAATCTAATTTGATTTACTGAACACTTATACCTTATCAAAGTGATGTGACGAAATCATCGTTAACATCTGCTGCACCATGGCAAGAGCTTGCAGGACAGGGTGAAGAATGCATTTTGTTCTTGAGTAAACTAGCATTTAAAGTTTCTTGGATTTGAGTTTGACTTGAGTTGCACCCAATAATAACAATCTTGACAAACCCAATCAATAACCCAAGCTAAAATTGCTAACTTTTATTCTTTGAAGCTTGTGTACGATAACATTCAGGAGCTAGAGGACAAAAATATGTTAATTATCACTTCCCTCTTAGTCTTTGCCTTTGGGTAAACAGAACTCATTATTAAAAAGAGTCATGCAAGTTTAAGAATGAAATTTTGTCTTTTACATCATTTACCGATATACCTGCAACAAATCTATAAGAAAGGAATAATGATAGGGATTTTGGGAAAGGAACTTACTGTACCGTAATGAATCAAAAAATTTCGGTGCAGGTGGCGATTATGAAAAGCAACATGCAACATGAATGATTGAGATGAAGGAAGATGGAGAAATAGAGGAGGAGCAGTACTCTATTTGGACGGTGGAAGAAGACTATAAGCCAAATGGGAATGTTTCACGAACGATGTGGTAATAAAATGTAGCCAAAAGGCAATTAAGGTATTAAATGATAAGTAAGAATAGATTGGGAATTAAAATACTGCTACAGTGAAAGAAACGTTGAGCTTAACTTTATTTTCAGTATTAGTACTATAGTTAAGGAAAAATTTGTCATATTAAAATAATTTTATGGCAAAACAGACAAATCACTTGATCCCAATCTTCCTTGTTTTAGTTATATAGTATAATATAGAGAAAACTTTTGGTTCCTTTTGTGCCGATAAGAAAGAAATAAAAAACAAATACTTATGTCACACTAAATTTTCGTGTAGTTAGGTGATATAAATTATGAAGTAAAATTTTGAAGCTTTGGGTTGTGGGCATGTGGCTCGATATGTGGCCTATGCAGGAAAGAAAAAACATAGACGGATGTACTTTTTCAAACAATAGGGGATGATAAATTGTCAACTGTAAGCTTTTAATGTGGCTTTATACATGTCTGGACAGTGAATTTTGATTTATTTCAAAAAATGTCTTCTAGTGATGTTGTGAAAAAGTGGCTAGTTGTCTTTATGATATGAATACAAAAGGGGGATAAACTACAAAAACGATGAACTTGGTGTTTAATCTTCTGATAAAGAACTATTTCCTTGGTCTTGTTATGTGATAATGTTGACCCTTTTGTATATATTTTTGTGCCCACCACTGTTTGTACCGTGCTTGTTTTTGTTATGCTAATTTTTAATGTTTGTCTATCATGTAATCTCTAGGTGACGTAAGCTACGATTTTTGTGTTGAAGAGCAAGATGAGGACGAGAGGGGGGAAAACCAACAATCCTAGGAGCTTTATGTATCGTTGTTTGGATGTCCTAGAGGATGGGACCGAGAACTACGGGTTTCGTGAGAGAGATGAACCTCCACCTATCAATCATGTTCTCAATGACCCAAACCCTCCTAGGTTTCTAAACGTAACGATTAATCAAGAAAGACTCGACCGCTTGGTAGAGAGGTATTCTTTGGATCGACAAAACCCTCAGGCTGTGTCATATACACATCCTCTAAGAGATTTCTGTTAAGGAAAGCGGTTTTGACATCCATTTGCCATATCTCATAATCATAGTATGCTGCTATAGCCAACAGAATCTAGATGGATAAAACCATGGCAACTGGTGAGAAGGTTTCATCATAGTCTATACCAAAGCTACAGCTAGGTACTCGCCATCCTTCAGCGTCAAAACCAAACATCATGTTAAAATCGGTTAAGCTCATCTCATACTTCTTCTTAGCAAGCCTAAAGTGGACATAGCCCGGATCATGAATGTCCCGGAGATTCTGAAGTATGGGTTTTCATCGTAGAAACTCATATGTAAGCTCCATGTATGAACCAACGAGGTGTTGGCACAGTGGTCTTCAGCATGCTGTGGCCCCTTAACTCACGACCCGGGTTCGATCCGGCAGAAGCGTGAGGTATGGAAAATACACTGTTGGTAGTGGTCCCACACTTTGAGGTGGATGCTGAACCGTGCCGCTCAAGGTCCTAGGCTAAATGTCCGTCCTATGGGAACTAGGAATCCTCCTCAGACTAGAGTTCAAAGTGGGTGTGTACTAGGAATCCTAAGTCTCCAAGAATTAGAAAATCTCAATCCTAAATAAAATCTAAATACTAATCCTAAAAAATTAAGGAATACTACCCTATATATATTTTTGTTGGGTTTAAAGCACTAAAGAAAAATCGCAAGGGGCTGCTCAAAAATCCAAAGTCAGGCGCATGGCCTCCTTGTGCTTCTCGGGTCGGTGGGTGCTATCGGCGTACCTTGGTGCGTGTTGGCGTGCCTGCAGGTGCTGGGTGGTGCGCCTGTGGGCGTGCTTCTGCTCTTCTCGGGCGCGCCGGCCTGCGTGTTGGCGCGCGCGGCTGGTGCGTCTTGGCTAGCCCGTTGGTGCGCTACATGTCCTCCTTATGCACCAATGGTATGTAAAAACCCAAGTCTCCAAGGATTAGAAAATCTCAATCCTAAATAAACTCTAAATACTAATCCTAAACAATTAAGGAATACTACCCTATATATATTTCTATTGGGTTTAAAGCACTAAAGAAAAATCGCAAGGGGCTGCTCAAAAATCCAAAGTCGGTCGCATGGCCTCCTTGTGCTTCTCGGGTCGGTGGGTGCTATCGGCGTGCCTTAGTGCGTGTTGGCACGCCTGCAGGTGCTGGGTGGTGCGCCTGTGGGGATGCTTCTGCTCTTCTCGGGCACGCCTTCGGGGGCGCTGGCCAGCGCGTTGGCGCGCGCGGCAGTTGCGTCTTGGCTAGCCCGTTGGTGCGCTACATGTCCTCCTTATGCACCAATGGTATGTAAAAGCCCAAAATTTTTTATATTTTCAATTTTTATTTGTTTTTCTGAAATTTTTTTTTTGTGTTTTCTATTTTCTGATTTTTTGTGGTTTTTATCTTTTTAATATATTATGAAAAAGTGAAAAGTCCTAGGGTACTAGTAAAAGAAAATCCTAGTTATGGAATTGTGAGGCAACAAGCGGACTTCAAGCCACTGTGATAAAAAGCTAAAGACTTAATCACTACACTTTAAAATAATAAAAACCCATCACCATAGTGATAAAAACATCCCAAGAGTGATAAAGGAATTCATATGGGTTTTGGTAGATAAATTCAAATGTAATTCAAGAAAAGTTTAGTCATTCATCAATGGAGTCATCAACTGATGTACAGCTGAGCTTCTCGACGCATTCAGACAACAAATTATTGATGCTTTCAGCAGCCCTTCGCTTCTCTTCGGAGATAGCCAGCCGGTACTGAAGCGTAATATTCTGTAACAGTAGTTGCCTAGAAGACTCATCCGCAGATTCAGAATGCTGCAACGATATCTTGCTCGCCAATGAACTTGATGCAGCTTTTGATGAGGAAGGTTTCGATGCAGCTTTTGATGAGGAAGGTTTCGATGCTGCCTATAACAAGAAACCAGACAATGTATAACATATTTTATATAAAGAGACAGACTAACATTACTAGAAAAATTATATATCTTACCTTCAAAGGGCAATAATAAACTGTTTTGCTATCCTTTATATAGTGTCGTGAAGGATGTTTTCTACCAAGCCCACAATCACAGATCTTCAATTCATCAAACCAGCAAAAAAATCCACAATCACTGCCTGGCGAGTATAACTGTAAAAAGAATTAAAACATCTTTCATAGATATATATCTGGAGGCACTACAACAAAAACCTCCATTAACAACATTTTTCATATGTCATTTTATGTAAAATTAATGTTGCGTTACATATGTAGTGACATTTGGAACATCTGTTGTTCATTCTAGTGTCGCTACTAACAATTACAACACATAGCATAAACGTTGGTACCTATTTGTTGAAACACATGAGTAAATGTTGTTTGTGCCAACGGGGTAAAACAACATATAATAAACGTTTTATGAATTTTTCCATTTCCAAAAACAAATATGTTTGTAGCAACATTTTATAAGCATTGTTTTTTATGTAGCAACAATTAGGAAAATGTTATTATTCTGACAAATAGTAACACTTTTGAAATGTAACAATAATTTTTAAAAATATTTTTTTAAAAAAATTAATCTTATTTGTCAATATTATATTCTTGTAAAATAAAAAATAAAAACCATAATCAACAACGCCTGCAACATGTCATTAAAAATATGAAATAAACGTAACTACCTATAATTAACAATATTTCAAAAATATCATGAAAAATTAAAATATAAATTATTAACTACAATTAGTAACGTTTGTAACATGTCATTAAAAATATTAAATAAACATCTTAGTAAGTTAAAGCATACATCACTTGTTAATTGTCATAATTGAATAATCTTTTTTTGCAACATTAAAATTTTTTTAAATAATAATTTATATCATGATATAATTTTTGTGTAATAATATATATTATATTACATATTATAATATTATATATATATATAAATATATAAATATATACATATATATATTACATAAAATGTACATCTAACAAACATGGAATAAAATATTAATCTTGACATTAACTAAAAAATTTGAACGATCCACATTGTCAAAGAAATTACATAAACATTAAAAAAATACATTATGAACAAAAAAAATAACTATAAATTACGTTAATGAAATTTCTTGCTCCTTTGCCATCTTCCATTAGTGTCTCTGCAAAAAAAAAAATATTTTTCAAAGTAAGCATCAGTAAATAATTTTGATTTAAACATTAATAAACTCAAAAAATATTGAAACTTACATCATTATCGCCAGTAGGAGCAGGATCATCTGATCGCCTGAGAGAATTCATGAGACTTGTAGCATCAAGAGTCTGTGATATTTTTAATTATTAATTTCTTTATTATAAATTAACTAATTAGTAAAATTAATATACATAGAAAAATAATTAAATAACCTGTCCAGTTGTTGAAGAAATAGCTTGGACAAGAGTACCGACCAAGCCTCTCAATCCTGACAAATCATTTTTCTGCTTCATTTTCCTTTTTTGTTTGCTCATGTTCTTCAGTTGCAATGTCAAAGTTTTTAAACATTGTTGGTGTCACCCCAAAGCCCATACCACGAACACGCCCATTTTTATCCTTCCCAAAAACTTGAGATAATATATCTCCTTCCAATGGTGCACTTACATCTGAAATTCGAGAAGTTTCAGCATTTGATTCTTGTGCAGTGAGCATTGCTTCAATTTTTCCTACAAATATAGTATTTGAAAATGTTAGAAGAATATACTTTAATTAAAATTAGATATATTATAAAATTAAGAAATTATTTTAAATAATAGAAAGAAAAATTACCAATATTTCTGTTGACTCTGTTGGAAGGGTCTTCCCGTTCTTATGCTTATGATAATCTAAAATTAATTTCACCCTACTAGGTCGTTTTCCTGTTTTCATGAACTACAAAATAATATATGATGAGTATTATAAATTATTTTATTTAGTTTTTATAACATGAAATTTCAAGAGTGCAATATTACTAATAATAAAACAAATACATATACCTGTATTTCAGCTCTCCTTGCAAGAGATATAGTTCCTGAAGTTTGTGGCATTTTCATTTTCTCCCGACTAAGTTTTCCTTTTTCAGATTTCTCCTGAAAATAAAAATTACTTAATCATGTAAAGTAAATAATAAAAACTTAAGTTTGATAAACAAAAAAATATAATTGTTCAAAATAAATTTTTATTCATTCTGTTTGACTATGTTGATAACCTTCCTAAATTGTTAGCTTTATTATTTTAATAAATATATCATTTTTTGATAAACTATATACATTAAAAAAATATTGGTATGTGAAACTTAATTTAATATACTAAATATCATAAAAATAACTTTATGTAAACCTTACCTGCCATCCATTGGAGTACCATTTTGCTGCAACCTTCTTCCATTGTTGTGGTTCAGTTCTGGGATCTGGATTTGCTTACAACTCAGATAAAGAGCTGTACTTATGGAAATTGGTATTATATAAAGAATTCTTGAATTGTCGTAGTTCAGAGCCAACTTTCTGAAGAACCCATTCCTCTCGGTGGGATAGCATACCTTTTCTGTTCCTCAATATAAAATATTTAGTCAAAAAATATACCAATACTAGTTACAACCCTCACTTATTTCAGAATTTGGGAGCATAGCAATTTTATTCAATACATATAAGCATTTATGATATTTTGAAGTGCAAGTCATGTAAAAAATCCTAATTTAATACTCTTGTTATACATATAAACCCCTCAACGTAATTGTTTTTTTCACTAATATCTATTTACTAGACAACCAAAATCCTATGCAACTCATTATTAATTATTTGTGAAGAAAAGTTCTGCACTTTCATAGTTGGATTAAAAAAAGCTATCAAATAAATGTCTAGCTAGTATAATTGTAAAAATAAAATAAGATAAAAAAATATTGTTAGAAATTATCACAAAAGTAAATAACTTACCGTTACAGTTTCCCATATATCCTCTTTAGTTTCTTCAGGCACTTTTCTCCAATCAGAATATTGGAGAATGTCAAAACCTGGATTTCTTGCAACAGTCCCCAGGAATTCTGCCAGCTCTCCATCGACACATTGATTGTATGCATTGAACTCCACGGGTTTTGGAGCTCCAGTTCTATTCCAAATATGAGGCAGTAAAGTAGGGCCTCTTTTCTTAATTGATTTCACAGCTGCATAATAAATTAAGTTTTTACATAAATAGAAATTCAAATATTAAAAATTAGCATGAGATACGAGTAACAATAATATTACCTTCCCCTTCATATTCACCAGATCCAAATAATGACAAATGGTTATCAAGTTGTAAATTGTCTTGAGAAGCCATGCAATCTGGTCGCAGACAAACCACAACAATATACAAAGATAGAATTACATAATTATTCAATTTAATAAAATTGAGAAATCATATACGGTAAGGGTAGAGACCACCAGTTAATATGCAAGGATAGAATTAAATAGTTATCTAATAGGATTGATCACATAGAGAAAGAGTTGAGAAAATACCTTTCTGGGGGAGAACACTCGTGGAAGATACTTTTTAGGAAAGAACACTTGTGAGAGTGAATGACTACTAAAAGAAAATAAGTTATTATCCTAACTTAAGCATAATAGCTTAGTGGGAAAAAAGAGGAGGGAAAGTAGAGCGCCTGTTTTGCAAACTTTGAGACTTATTCTGTAAACAAGTCTCACAAAAGTAGTGGAGTGATGGGTGAAAGATAAGGGCCAGGGCCAAACTATTACATAAAAAACAATTAATCATGTTTATCCTGAAACAAAGCAATCAATCCAATTTAATTTATGGAAAAAAATATTTTATCTGTAAAGATGTACAAAAATACCTGGTTGAGAAGTTATGCGTCCAGCTAGCCCTGTTCAACTTTGGTGGGAAACTTTTCCTGCAAAAAATAGTAAAATTAGATTAAAATTTTCCCACTAAGCTAATTTAGGTTCAAATCATCTCTAAAAAAATTAATTTGAAAATTTCTAATAAATTTGTATTTAGTTATTCCTAAAAAAAAGTTGCATTTAGCTAGTTCCATTTAAAGAGTAGCTACCAATTTGATGTTAAAGCACTGATTTTTTTTTAATCCTTGGTTGTCTATAATAGTTTTCCTACTATTTTATTATGATTTATAAAATAACAAACATAAAGAGACTTGAAAATTTACTACACATAACTTCTAATCTTCTGTTGTGTCTTCATCTTGCACAATATTTTCAACAGTTGAAGCTTCGACATCATTCCGTACCCAATTCACTTCTGTCACATCTTCATTGTCAAAGTTATTCTCATTTTCTACTTCAAATGATAACTCCTCACCCATTTCGTATACATCTCTAGGCCTTGTTCTCACAACAACATGCCAACCAGGTTGTGCTGGGTCCTGGATATAAAAGACTTGTTGAGCTTCTGATGCTAATATAAACGGTTCATCAACAATACGTGTGCCTGTATGAATCAATTTTGAGAAATTCACATAGGTGAATCCCAAGTCATCTTTCTTGAGGCCTTTTCCCTTTTCCACAACAACCCACTCACATTTGAATAGAACTACTTTGAATTTATCAAAATAGTTCAATTCAATGATATCAATTATTCTTCCATAGTACTCAACATAGTCTGAGCTTGCTGTCTTGGTAATAACTACAATACCGCTATTTTGATTTTTCCGTTTTTCCTCCCTCTCTCTTGTATGGTATCTTACGCCCTTAATGGTATATCCTGTCAACCTTCGTATTACATTTGTTGGACCTCGAGCGAGCCATTTTATATGTTTAGTCACACTTGGACTCTTCTTCTCCGACAATCTTGAAATCTAAAAATAATTAAGAATTTAAAGTCGTTAGAGCATATTTTTTTAAAAAATTAAAACTGTTAAAATTTTGTCAATATTATACTCACATGAGATTTAAACCATTCAACAAATGATGAATGATGGACTCTTTGAATATCTATTTGAGAAAAAGGACGTTTTCGACTTCGACTTCGGTTCTCCCTCCTTATGACATCTTGATGCTCCCTGTGAGAGAAATGAAATAATTATTATCAAGGTAGAAAAATAGACTATAATTTAAGAGTAAGAAAATATAAATAGATGAGACTCACCTGATAAATGGTCCAATTAAATCACTGTTATACAAAATATATCTGTGTGCTTGGATCAACGACACATCATTAAGAAGACCATCATGCATTTTTTCAATTGCACGACCTGGAATAATAGGTAAAGAAGCATTCTGAATTTCAACAACATCATCAATTTGATCATCATTCCGAATAGGCCGATTAAATCTGGTATTAACTCCTTCGAAATATCGTGAACAATATGTTATTGCCTCATTGGCTATGTACCATTCTGCAATTGATCCCTCAGGACGAGCTTTGTTTTTCACACAAGATTTGAGTGTGAATAAAAACCTGCAATCATTTTTTTAATATAGTAATAAAAATTTAAAAATAAAATTTTAAATTAAAAAATTCAAAGAAATAGTTATGTCTAAAGAACATACCGTTCAATCGGATACATCCATCGGTAATGAACTGGGCCTGCTATTTTTGTCTCAGTCGCCAAATGAACGACCAAGTGCACCATTACAGTGAAAAAAGAAGGAGGAAAAATCATTTCCATGTGAGCAAGAGTCTCTCCTATTTGGACTTCTAATTCTTCAAGACGATCTCGCTTTAAAATTTTAGAGCATATCTCACGAAAATAAGAGCACAAGGGAACAATTACCTTTGTCACATTGATTGGTAAAGATCCCTTCAATGCTATTGGAAGTAAATCCTGAATTATTACATGGCAATGGTGGCTCTTAAGTCCAATCATCTTCCGTTGCTTTAGCTTGACACATCTAGAGATGTTAGAGGAATAACTGTCTGGAACTTTAATGCTTTTCAAAACTGTCAACATTCGATCCTTTTCAGCAGTAGATAGCGTATAGCAGGCAGGAGGCAACAAAAATTTACCATTAGGAAGCTCCACCGGATGAAGTGCACTTCTGATACCCATATTTTCCAAGTCAAGACGAGACTTTAAGTTGGCTTTTGTTTTCCCTTCTATATTCAACAAAGTGCCTATGAGGTTGTCACACACATTTTTTTCAATATGTATTACATCAAGACTGTGACGAACCAAATTGAATTCCCAATAAGGCAAAGTAAAAAATATGCTCTTCTTTTTCCATGCATCTTCTGCTGCAACAATCTCCCCATTCAAATCTGTTATATCCATTTCACCATCCAATTGACTTAAGATATCTGTTCCAGTAGGTGTTACTGGTGCTTGTCTCATTTCTTCACTGCCATCAAAATTTTTCCCATCATATCTGAAAGGATGATTAGGATTTAAGAAACGGCGATGACCCATGAAGCAATACTTTCCACCTTCTTTTAACCATTTCGACCAAGTCCCAAAACCACAGGAAGGACAAGCATAACGAGTTTTTGTCCGCCATCCAGATAACATCCCATATCCAGGAAAATCATTAATGGTCCACATCAAAGCAGCTCTCAACTGAAAATTACTTTTGGAATGAGCATCATACGTTTCAATTCCGACACTCCATAAATCTTTCAATTCATCAATCAAAGGCTGCAAAAAGGTGTCAATTTTGTCTCCTGGACTCTCTGGTCCAGAAATCAGTATAGACAAAAGTAATGAAGGTTGCTTCATACATACCCATGGTGGAAAGTTATATATTGCCAAGATAACAGGCCATGTGCTGTGAGTTATTCCCATTGATCGAAACGGATTGAATCCATCACTAGCTAAACCCATTCGAACATTACGAGGATCTCTGGAAAAATCTTCATGTCGTGCATCAAATTCTTTCCATGCATCAGCATCAGCCGGATGTCTCATATATCCATCATTCTTACGCTCATCAAAGTGCCATCTCATCATGGATGTTGTTTTTGAGCACATAAATAAACATTGGAGTCTTGGTTTAAGTGGAAACCACCACATTATCTTCTTTGCCACTCTATTTTTCTTTTTCTTCTTCCTTGCTGTCGTCGAAAGATCACTGCTAACAGTCTCTGTATCTTCCTTCCATCGAGATGCTTTACATATAGAACACACATCATCATTTTTATTATCTTTCCAAAAAAGCATACAACCTTCTGGGCAAGCATGAAATGTCTCGTAACCAAGTCCTAATTTGGAAATCAACTTTTTGACTTCATAAGAGGACTTGGGCAATTTATTCCCCTCAGGTAAAGTCTCCCTCAAATCATTAAGCAAGTCTTGAAAAGATGCGTCACTCCAACCATTCATGCATTTTCTATGAAAAAGGCTCAAAATAAATGATAGTTTGCTGTGCTTATTGCATCCCTTGAAAAGCTCTTCATCATCATCTTTTAGGAGATCAAAAAACTTCTGAGCTTCAGTATTCAAACTTTCATCTGGTTCAACATTTTGCTCAAGATTGAGATCATCATCTTCATGATTATTTCTGGAAAATGAATTGTCAGCAAGGTGGACATAACCTTCAGCCATGTCTTCCACAAATTCACGCACATTAAGTCTTTCACACATCAAAGAAGGCTCATTGTTAATCTCTCCAGAATGATCAAATCTTGAGTTGCTTGCCAATGGTTCTCCATGACAGTTCCAATGTGTATATCCTAGGGAGAACCCATATTTTAAAAGATGTTCCAATATATCCTCCTTACCATGGCGATGCCCATTCACACATCTCACACATGGACATGAGAGTTTTTGATCTGTTGATGACTTGAGAGCAAATTCAAAAAACTTAGAAACTCCCAACAAGTATCTTGCACTTGTCCTATCAGGTTCGTTGATCCAAGATTTGTCCATTGAATTTCTACATAATATAAACGATATATGAGACGATGGGATTCATAAGGTTAATAATAACAAAGTTATACACATTGCATACGCAATTTTTTTTCTATGATGGTATACTGGTGTTTTATCAAACAAACAATATCTTCAAAGTTCTTATTTACTAATAAATTATTCAAATCACATGTTCCACACAAAATAATTGTCGACAACCAAAAATAATTCATTGAAAAACTAATAAATGATAATGTAAATAGTAATGAAATAGAAAAATATGAGTAATACAAAAATGTCTGGGGATTTCAATAGCTTCATTGCTTATTCAACTCGGGATTCCTACATTCAATGAAAAATAAATTCTCTAATGCAGATTAGAAATCCCACTCTCAGACTCAACTTCATGTTCTCTCTCTAAAGAAGAAATTAACTAATAGATTTACATAAATTTATCCTCACTAGAACAACTTTGGCACGAACAACAAGTGACTCCCAAAACATCAAAAGCACACCACATTCATCATCAACAACCTATTTGAGACCCAAATCAAGATAACCCGAAATCCATCACCTTATTGCCATCATTCACTACTAAATCGAGTAAAAAAAAATACAACAAGTCTCGATTATTCGAGAACCAAGATAAAAAGAGGATGAGGAGCAATGAAAACAAAGAGGGGAGAAGAGAGAAGAGATGGTGAAGAACGAAGGGAGAGAAAAGTTACCACTCACATCCGAAATCTGTGGGCGTCGTTTCCTTTCTCAGCACAGTTGTTATGTCCAAGAAAAAGCCAGTGGTGTGGCTGCTTGTGAGAGAGAGGGAGAAGGAAAGAGGTGGTGGAAAGGTTCAAAAAGAGAGGAAATTGTAAAATTTTTTGAGTTTAAATGTGTATTTATTTTTTCTCAGAAAAAATGAGTATTTATTTCCCTGGGTGAATAAGGGAATAAGTCGTATACTGCTAATGTCGACCAGAAATCTTTTAGATCAAGAAAATTACAAATTTAGTTTTTTTTACAACATTTTTATGTTTTAACCATATAACAACATATGACAAATGTTTTTTTAAAAAAGATTAAATAATAAAATAGAAAGTAGTATCAAATTTTTTACATAATTTTTACCCGTTTTCTATATGATTAAAAAATGAATTTAAAAATTTTTTAAAATTAACCACATGAGAAAAATAAAAATTCCTATTCATACATTTTGAAAATTTTATGCAGTTTATGTTTTAAATAGTTTTACACATTTTAATATTTTATGAAGTGTAATATTTTTAAATTTTAATGTCTAATAGTTTAAAAAATTCTAAATTTTTAAAAATTAGGATATTTAAAATTTTAATTAAGCCATAATTCAAAAAAACAATTTTCCAATCTTAAAACATTTTCTATTTTGGAGATTAAATTTTTTTAAAAAATTACATTTCTATGTTATACTAAGTTTAATATGCTTAATAATTTTAAAAAATAGAAAAAAATTATACATCATATGTGTAAATGGTGGGGTATCCGGAAATATTTTAAAGTGTAAGTAAATAAATAAAAGCGCAAAAAATTATATAACTAATCCAATTTAAGTAAAAATTTTAGTGTTAAATATTAAAATTAATTAAGTATTATAATTATTTATATATGTTTTAGCATATTAGTTATGTACGAAATATATCTACTAATAAGCTATTATTTTTGTAAAAAAATTATTTCAATAACTAGGCATAGTATAAATATTTCTAACTAATTTCATTCACATTATTAGAAACTCACCTAGAATTTTTTTAATGACATATTTTATATATGTTGTTACTTATGGTAAAACAGAAAAAAGAAACATAAAATAAATGTTGTTTAAAAAATGGAATAAAGGCAACACAAAAATAAATGTTGTTTTAAAAGTAAGATAAAAACAACATGTGATAAATGTTGTTTAAAATAAAAATTGCATTATTTAACTTTAATGTTGTAGCAAACGTTTCAATTAACATTCATATTACAACGCTACTATATATTGTCATATAAATATCTGATAAACGTAGTTCAATCATTCTACTGCAATGTTTTATAAAAAAGTCGTAGGAAGGCTTGAAAAAAACGTCACTCTAGACCATTTTTGTTGTAGTGAGGCAATCAATCATGAATATACAAAGCATAGTAAGAAATAACTTACACTTCCCGGACATTTGACATATTGCTGTCCCGAAGCGGCATGAAAAGTTTCCAAGTCTCCAAAACCACATGGACACATCATTGTCATCGTGGTTTGCATCAATTTCAACAAGCACCTTAATATGTCTCTTAGGCATATCAACGAACAGTTGGATTGCATCATTATCAAACCCAAAGAACTAAAAGAAAAGAAAACGAAAGAGTTAGAAGACTAAAGACCTGGATCACACAATGGATTTCAAAAAGAGAATAAAACTAAGCGAGATAAACTAAGATGCTGGTTTCAAACAATATAATCTTCCAAGTTTAAACTTGCAGAACAACAATCCAAGGAAGAATGCATTACATTGTAACATTGTACAATCGATTTCAATGGCAGCCAGCACAGAAACATCAACGAACAGACATAAACACAACAACACATACAAATTCCAAGATTTAAGAAAAGAGGAACATAACCAAAACTGTGTCCGCCCAACAATTCTGAATAATCTCTGTTAAAACAAAACTTGAGAACCAAGTTAGATAAGAACCATAATCAGAAAGCACGACAAAAGTAACTCGATAGGATTAATTGGGGGTTTTAAAAGTTAGGGTTTCCATTTGATAGGGTTAATTGGGGGTAGATTACTAACTATACAGTTAGGCATATCAACGAACAGTCTAAGCAACTAAAACAGAAAGGAAAGAACCAAAAGAAAAGAAAACGAAAGAGTAAGAAGACTAAAGACCTGGATCATACAATCGATTTCAAACAGAGAATAGAACTAA
>JAKUCV010002156.1:0-11995 GCA_028386065.3 Turnera subulata | reverse complement strand
CCACCACTTCAATCATAATAAATTTTTAAAAAATATTGCATTACTTTACTTCTGTACGTAAAAAAAAAAACATGAGAAAATATATAATACAACGGATAAGCAAACGTTCGTCGATTTTTATTTCTACCGTTGCCCTGCGGACGACGCGCCTTTACCCTGTGGCAAAAAGAAAAGCAAACATTCGTTTATATCTCCCCGAGGATAAACACACGTCGTCTACGGAAATACAGGATAAATCCTGGAGAAAGATAGACAAATGTTTGGTTACTCGTTCGCCCGCTTGAAGCCAAAGTAAATTTTTAAAAATGTTGTATTGTTTTTATCTTTTACATTAAAAAAAATTGTGCAAATATTTAATATAAAGATTGAAAGAATCATTTGGTGGGATAATTTTGCCAGAAATAGACCACCACTTCAATCATAATAAATTTTTAAAAAATATTGCATTACTTTACTTCTGTCCGTATAAAAAAATATGAGAAAATATATAATACTACAGATAAACAAACGATAGACGAACGTTTGCTTATTCGTTCACCGCGGACGACGCGCGTTTACCCTGTGACTAAAGGAAAGGCAAACGTTCGTTTATTTCTCCCCCAGGATAAGCACACGTCATCTATGGAAATACAGGATGAACCCTGGAGGAAGATAGACGAACGTTTGCTTATTCGTTCACCCGCTTGAAGCCAAAGTAAATTTTTGAAAATATTGTATTGTTTGTGCTAATTAATATAAAGATTGAAAGAATCATTTGGTGGGATAATTTTACCAGCAACAATCCACTACTTCAATCATAATAGATTTTTAAAAAATATTGCATTACTTTACTTTATACTTAAAAAGAAAAAAATGAGAAAATAGATAATACAAATATGGATAGAATAATATTTATGTTTTCTTAAATTTCTATTTTCAACATTCCATATTTTTTGATTATTTAGGTTTTCTTAGAGATTAGATAGTAAAAGCAGTTTGTATCTCCTAATCATAATAATTTTTTAAAAAATATTGCATTACATTGCTTTTATAGATAAAAAGAAAAAATATGAGAAAATAGATAATACAAATATTGAAAGAATAATATTTATTAACACCCCCCACTAGCTAACCCTCAAGAAGCAAATGAGGAGCAGGAAGACGCAAATGAGGTGGAGGAAGACCATCTAGTAAATGATCTTCATCATCAAGAAGATGAAAGTAAAGAAAGGAAATAGAAACTGATGCTAAATATATTTCCATTCTATAATTTTGATGGAGCTAACCCTCAAGAAAATTGCTTTTGATGCGACCCAAACCGTTTGATCTTTATTTTATGCTCTGTAAATAATTATACTCATCTTATTTAATACTTTATTTTTAATTATATCCTATAGAAACTAATGCTAAATATGTTTCTATTTTATATTCTTTGGTGTAAACGAAGGTGTTTCTTTTGCTGCAGCTAACCCTCTAGAAGCAAACGAGGAGCAGGAAGAAGCAAATGAGGTGCAGGAGGACCATCTAGTAAATGATCTTCATCATCAAGAAGATGAAGGTAAAGAAAGGAAATAGAAACTGATGCTAAATATATTTCCATTCCATAATTTTGAGGCAGCTAACCCTCAAGAAAATTGCTTTTCCTGCAGTTGATGGCGTACATGCTGCAGGTAACGTCACACCTTCTACTGCTTTCGGGGCAGCTACCGAGAGCGTTCCATCAACTGCTGGTGATGACAGAAATGAAGGTACAGGATGCTAAATATATTTCTATTTTATAATTTTGGTGCAGCTAACCCTCAGGAAAATTGCTTTTGTTGCAATTGACGCCATACATGTTGCAGGTAACGGCACACCTTTTACTGTTATCGAGGGTGTTCCATCAACTGCTGGTGATGGCAGAAACGAAGGTAAAAACGGTTTGATCTTTATTTTATGCTTTGTAAATAATTGTACTCATCTTATTTAATGCTTTGTTTTTAATTATATCCTCTAGAAACTAATGCTAAATATGTTTCTATTTTATATTCTTTGATGTAAACAAATGTGTTTCTTTTGCTGCAATTGACGGCGTACATGCATTGTCGTTTTGTCCAATACGACGTAGTTTTGGTCAAGCCAAAACATAAAACACAAGTAACACAAAGCAAGAATCTTTCTAATAGAAACACTGGTTCAGTATGGACTCAGGTGATGACATATTTTTCAAAAAAATTGAAATGTAAGTATTTTATTATCAAAATTTAAAAGAAAAAAATTTCAAAAATTCAACATAGGAATTACGTCCCTAGTATTTATTTTGTATAAATCTTTCCATATTGTTTTCCTTTACAACAGCTTTAATTGTTATTATTATGACTATTTTTATTTTTACTAATATTACTATTGCTATTATTATCGTTATTATTATTATCATTATTTTTCCAAGATATTTGTTTACCTATATTATAATAATTTACTAATTAAAATTAAATAAAAAATCTATCCTTTTCCCATTAAATGTGTTTTTGAAATTTAACTTGAAATTTATTGATATTTATTAGTTTATTAAATTATATTTTGTTTAGAAGAAAAAAATTATGTTTATGTATGAAACACAAGATTCACTGTTGTTTTGTCCAATACGACGTAGTTTTGGTCAAGACAAAACATAAAACACAAGTAACACAAAGCAGGAATCTTTCTAATAGAAACCCTCTATTAGAAAGATAATGTGGGTAGCATACACTCTCCTCGTCGACTTGAACAACAATAATGTGAGTAGAAATACAGGATTGAGAGGAGATCATAAGTGGTTTCACATTACATATATTAACCAAATGGCTACAGTTGTCAGTTTAAAATAATTTAACAGCAATTAGTAATACAAATATCCCAATGAAAATCCCTATGATTAAAGTGGCAAGTGTGTGGGGAAAAAAGACTTCATCACGAACACGCGATCTGTAACCCACCACATCTATCCGACATCGCTTTACCCCACCGAGGAATGCTAGCAGCACACATTTGAACATACTCTTTCAACGCACCCTTTACTATAAAGCCACTTGGCACATATTTTTATACTTTTAACTTGTTAACCTGCTATACAAGTTAATCTTATCTCTTTATCTAACTAAATAATTTTTTATTTTTTGAACAATGCATAAATTTTTTAAAAATTAAACTATATGTGAAAAGTAATAGTATTTTATTTTATTACTATATTCTAAATTTATTTAAAATAAATATAGAAATAGAGATAAATAAATTAGATAAACTTAAAGAATAAAGTGAAATTTGATTTATTGTAAAGGAGCTTAAAAGTATATAAAAAAATTTGGATGTAAATTCTTTCACTCAAGTAATTGTATTAGTTTTATTTTTTAGATAAAATTATATAAAAAGATCAAAAATATTTAAATAAAAATAATATTATGAAAAGTGTGTTGGAAGCTAATAAATTTAAAAACAAACAACGATAACATCTAAAAAACAGTGCAACATGTCATTAAAAGTGTGTTGGAAGGGTGTGTTGTGTTGCTAGCATTCTCCCACCCCAATCAAATTTTAAAATTATTCTCGTCCCTCCTACTAGGGGACTCACAACAACAACACAAAAGTCGAACTCTCTCTCACAGTCTCATTCCCCTAACCGGCTAACACAGAAGAAATCCCCAGTTCCATCCCCATGAACTCTCTCTCTCTCCCCTAAGTCCCTAACCCTTACATAGAAATCGCACCCAACCCAAGCAGCGACGGCCTCATTGCTTGACTGCAAGTGCGACGACTTCTCTGCTTGTCTGCGACGGGAAGGACTTCCTCCACCGGTTCCCTCATCTTCCAGTAAGCACGCTCACTTCGACTCTCTTTAATTTTCTTTTTTTTTCGAATTGGTTTTTGTAAATTGGGAATCTTGTAGATTGAGATCGATTTGCAGTGATGAGTTGAATTTCTGGATTTAGCTGCTGAAATTGTCAAACTGTTAGCTAGGAATTTGCACGATTTACACTCATAATTTATTTTTGACATTGGCATCAGCAGGCATATATGATGTCAGAAATACCACGATTTGCACTCATAATTTATTTTGTCTCATTTTTAATTTGGGCAGCAATTTTTTTTCTGTAGAGTAGCAGGCTAGTTTCTAGAGTAGCAGGCTAGTTTCTGTCAAGGGTCCAAGGAACATTCTGCTGAGTGACTAACAGGTTGCATGAATTCATCTTTCAATTAGTGCGGTTGATTGATCTTAGGATTTTCAGCTGTCATTATACTCATGAAGCCGTTCTTAGGGTCATTGCAAAGCTGATCCAAGTCCCAGAATGAGGATGCCTTGCATTAGGTTCTGATCCAGCATAAGACTTGTTCTTCATGCTTTCAATAGTCATGAAGTTGAGATGAAAACTGGATAATGGACATAGTCATCTAATTTTTGCTAACAAAAGCAGTTGTCATTTGCTCCGACTGTTTTATGTTATTACCTTACTGATTCTTGAACGTGTTGATCCTGTTTTAAACCATCCACAGGAACAGGCAGCAAAAGAAGCAGTAAAAGGGAAGTTGAACTTTAACTGCTTCAAATGAAGGTAACCAATGTTTCTTTTCTTTATTTTGTCAGATCATTACCGATTTGTTGTAGATTAAACTCTGCCTTCGTATTTTTCTTCTTTATTTTGTAGGAAATTGTAGCAGTAAAAGGGAGGTTCAACGCTGTGAAAGATTGGGAACCGCCAGAATGTGCGATAAGAAATATAATCGCAGCCGGATTTGCGGGTCTCCGCCGGCTGAAAGACACTGTCAATTCGAATCTTGCTCTGCTGGCTGCTGCCACAGAATTCTATGACCTAGAGACAGGTGTTTTCCGTTTTGGGGAAACCCCTAACTTCCACTTATATTTCAGTTTTTGTGATGTCTATCACATCACCGGCCTGCCTATTTCTGGTAGACCAGTAACCGGCTCAAAGCTTACTACAGAAGAGGCCAACTCTAAAATTAGGATGAAGTTAGGGGATGTCGTAGCAAATGCCATTGGCCCTGTATCTGAGAATAATGTTTCCCACACAAAAGTAGTAAAGGCTTTTGTTGGTATGGCAGACATAGACTTCTGCACTAGAGGGTACATCTGGTATTTGATCGGTTCGCTTGTTGATAACAATCAGATAATAGGCTATCAGTAATCTATTTACCCCTCCTTGCGAATATTGTTGAGATACGTGAATACAGCTGGGGAGCAGCCTTGTTCGCCAGTATTCATCAGGCGCTTATAAAGGTTAAAGTGGATAATCTGAAGAACTTTCTCGCTTTTATGTTGCCACTAAAGGTAAAGATCCCATTTTTCTTGTATTTATTTGTCATCAATTGTTACTAATGTGGTCCATTTCTTTTGTTCTTTGGTTTCAGATATTTTTGATGGAAAGGATCCCATCATTATATATGCGGTTTTTCAGATATCTCCAACCTCTTCCCCCTGCTGCCGAGGATGGTGATGTCGAACCTCCTCCCCTTGCTACTGCTGATGATGATGATGCCGAACTTCCTGCCTATTTAATTCACAACGTGAATATCCCAATTACTCGTCTGACACGTTGGGTGCCTCGGCTATCTCGGATCTCAAAAGATACAAGCCACATTGTGAAATTCAGTAAACAACATTTCATGAACTTCTTTTCAGAAGTCAACCTTGTGGGTTACTGGAAATTTTATATTAATGATTTCTTTGGATCATTTTTATAACTATAATACAAACTCATGATCTTTTTTTTATTTTTGATTGCAGGTCACTCCAAATCCATATGCCGGTTTGCAGGGTCTAGACGGACTTACACAACATAGGCACATGTTCAGTGCCACGGAATTTAACGAACCTAAAGGGGCATGGGTCAGAACTTATGCCATTAACTTCAACGTTTATTGCTTTCATGACCCTTTGCGATGCATGGATTTGATTGGTGACTTCGCCGTCCATGGGAATATAGTTGCCCCTGACGAGCTTCCCCCCTATAAATCCAGAAGCGGTCCTGGAGGGGCGAACTACACGATTGACAATTATAGAAATATAATCGAGCAGTTTCATCACTGTTGTCAAAATGGTTTGATCTTAAGACTTGCTTTGTAATTCTTTTCTTCAAAATTTTTAATTATTTTCTGGCGAGTTTCTAATTAGCCTATTATTACTTTTGCTGCAGTTGACCCTGCGGCCAATGTTAACAATGAAGTTAACCAAGCCAATCCAGATGCTGGCAATGGGGCAGGTAACCAAAAGTTTATGTTGAGTTTTTTTTTTTTGGGTAAATCGGGGGCATAAAGCCTTCTATTAATCAAACTATCTATACAACTCTAGAGCCACTGGCTCCTACCAGGTCCTTCAACAACAGAGGCCTCATCTCCTTACAAGTTTCTGTGTATTTATCTATCTTTCCTATAGTTTCTATACCTCTATTAGCATAAAAATCAGCACAAGCATTTACTTCCCTATATGTATGAGCAACACGAACATCCCTAATCTCCTTACAAGTTTCTGTGTATTTATCTATCTTTCCTATAATTTCTATACCTCTATTAGCATAAAAATCAGCACAAGCATTTGCTTCCCTATATATATGAGCAACAAGAACATCCCAATCCCGACTTAAAAGCTCCTGAATCTTCCGGCATTTCATACTTAACTCATTTGTGTACGAAGGGCTTCTTTGAATTAATCCAACAGCAGCAGATGAATCCAACTCAAGCTCAACCTTCTTCAGCCCCAGCTCCCATGCCATTTCCAGCCCTGTCTTAGCTGCCCGGAGCTCAGCCCAGGTGCCTTCAAAGGGCCCATCTGCTTGACTGCAAAATATATATCTTCATCAGTAACTTTCCGCTGCAGATGACACATATCCTTCTCAGAAATCACTGGAAATGAGACCTTAGTATGCAGAAATGCCCAAACCTCCTCAAAAATGGCCAAAGTGTTTAAAAAAGGAAACAACATGATGTTGAAGATCCATATCACTCCATATCCAGTTCCCTGATTCATCTTTGAGTCCATCAACTCGATTTCTTCTCCTCCGTATAACAGTAGTCAAATGGAAAAACCATTCTTTATTTCCACTCGAAGCAACTCTGCCATGTATATACAGCAGCCCCGACTCAACCACAGTAAACTCAGCAAGCCTCCACCTAGCCAAAATTCAAATACCTCTTGAAAATCCAGGCGCCTCAACTCTAGCAATCCACTCTAACCCCAATCTTTCCATAATCATAGAGTTTTATGTGCTTTTACTGCAGTTTTTTCTCTAGTTTATTTGTTTTCCTATTTCTTGTCAGTGGAGGGTTTGCAACCAGTAGAGGAGCTGCCAGAGCAGGAGAATGAACAGGCAGAATGTGAGGATGTGCACTGTAATTCTTTTCTTAAAAAATTTTTATTATTTTTTTGATGAGTTTCTAATTAATCTATTATTGCTTTTGCTGCATTTGTTGACGATGAAGTTGGCCAAAAAAATGTAGATGCTAGAGACGGGGGAGCTAAGCGAAAGTTTATGTTGCTTATGCAACATGTTTGCTTGACAAAATCCCATTGACAAGTTTCTCTCTAAACCATTGACAGCTAACCAAAGAGTTGAATATAAGGATCTGTTGTTTTGTTTAATATATGGGAGTGGGAGTGTTTTATGTGTTTTATGTGCTTTTGTTACAGTTGTCCCAGTAAACAACGAAGAGGAGCCAATAATCGTTCAGCAGCCGGCAGAGCAAGGCATTGAAGTTGAGCAGCAAGGTTTTGTTGTTTTGTTTAATATATGGGAGTGGGAGTGTTTTATGTGTTTTATGTGCTTTTGTTGCAGTTGTCCCAGTAAACAATGAAGAGGAGCCAATAATCGTTCAGCAGCCGGCAGAGCAAGGTAAGGAAGTTGAGCAGCAAGGTTTTGAAGTTAACCCAGTAAACAACCAAGAGGAGCAAGGTATTGAAGTTAACCAAAGAGTTGAATATGAGGATTTGTTGTTTTTTTAATATATGGGAGGAATACGATTGTTTTATGTGTTTTATGTGCTTTTGCTGCAGATCAAGTTAATCAAGGTAGGCAGAACAGGCAAAGGGAAGTTGTGAGATTAGCTGAAGTGGCTGGACTTGAACCCAGAAGTCCGGTGAGGAGCGTGGCATTGCCTAAACGTTTTCTAAATTCGTACGATGTGGGATTTAAAGTAAGGAGGCTGCGTTAGGCTAACGTTTGCTTTTGAACATTTCGTTGGTGTATGCTGACGTCTGGATATGACGACTGAACCGGGAGATTAAGCTAACGTTTGCTTTTAACGAACGAACTAAATTGCAAATTTCTATATCCTTTTTTCGGAAAATATCCCTATGTAATTCGAGACAAGGGATTATAGGCTCTGATGTATATGATTTTGTATATGCTTTAAGGCGAGTGTCCCGCAATTAATGATGCCATTAACATTTTTTTACCAAATACCAAATTATTTAAATTATTTAGAGTATATTTAGGTTGTCTCTAAGTTCCTAATCCTAATTATTGGGCAATAATATTCCCTAACCTGCTATCAGAATGCTAACTCCCACCCGAATAGTACTTAATTGTTTAGAATTAGTTTTTGTATTAGATAACAAGGTAACTATAGAATAATTATTTTACAATTTTTTCTCAAAGTCCTATTATACTTTATATAAATTTTATTTTTTATTAATTTATACTAGCATCTTTAAAATTTATGGCCTTGCATTATTTTTTTAACAAATTATATATTTAAATTTTTTAGCCCTTTTTATTGTATTCGTTATTTTCTTCTTAAATTTTATATTTTAAATCCAATTTATTTTTTTGGCATTGTATTTGTTTCTTTTAATTCTCCAGATTTATATATTATTTTTTAATATATGGCATTGTATTTTGTTAATACAATTTTCAATAATTAAATATTTTATTTCCAATTTTCCAGGAATACAATTGGAAAAAGAAGACCTCACAAATTATGCTTTGCTGCAGATTGAGAACATTTTGAAGAGAAATGGAAGAATTAATGAAGAATATCAATTGTCGGCGCCAAATATGGTAAGGAATGCACTTCTTCGCAATACATTATTGGGAGAGGAGATGTTGAGAAAACTCTTGTGTGCCCCGGTATCCAAAAATGCAATTACCGTGATTGGTTTGTCATATTTGGACAGATGGAGTTGTAGTTTGACAGAAGGGGACTTTGCTTTTGGCTTATCAACTTGTTGTGCCTGAAAGATTGGGAAATACTCCCTCCGTTCTTTTTTGTAAGTCGTTTTGGGAATGTGCACGCCCCTCAAGAAATGCTTTAAAATCTTGCTTATGACAATTTTAACCCTGATCAACAACAAAATTATATGCCTGCCAAAACCTTATTTTAAGTTTGATTAAAATTAATTATCTACGTGCCAAGAACCAATTTTTAAAATAATGGTTTCATAACTTAATAAACACCCCTGTTAGAAGAGGCTTTGGATGTAGATAAAAATTTTCTCTTTCACTACAATTTTATAAACACCTCTGCAACAAAACGTTTGATTTAAACCTTGAACCGGAGGAATTAAATGCAGAACAAAATTCTGCTGAAGGCACAATCCCTGGTATGTCACTTTTTTTCTTTTTTCTCTTTTTCCTAAACTGGACACATAAGTGAACTACAACATGTCTTCTCTGCTTGTTTATATTATCACCAGTTCATCAACTTTGTCGCTTTTGACCCATATATGTTCTTTATTCTGGGGTAACTAACATATACATGAAGGTATAAAATTCTAAACTATAATTGTTTTTTTTTTTCCTTTTGGTCCCCGTGTAGTATTTAACTAAACCATTTGCCAGAAGCTTCTTTCACGTTTGACGTAGAATTCCTTGCCCTGGGAGCTAAGACAGTAGGCTGTTTGGAGTTCAGAACCAGTATGAAACTAACAAGCTCTTAAAAGAAAATTCCATTTGCAATCTCAACAAATAGCCAACTCTGTAAATCTCAACAAATCTAAAAGATGGAGAAAAATCATGAAGAGAAAATTGATTGAACACTTTTATAATATTGCAGACAATTACGTTGACGATTCCATAGGAAAACAAGATTTGAGGTATATTGAAGACTTTGAATTAAATGTTGCACCATTTGATCTAAATAAAAGACCAGAAGAAGTATGGGAAGGTGAAATCCAAGAAACAATTGCTGTGATGCTAAAAATCTACATCCCAAAGTTTAGTTCTCTTAAGGTACATTTTGCTAATTATACTTATGTTGATTTATAATAACTTCAAATTCTTATGTTGATTTATAATAACTTCAAATTCTTATTTTTTCTCATCGATTTCTCAGGAATCTTAGAATGGAATGATTTCGTTTGGAGCATCAAATCAGAGTATGTAAGATAGAATATCGTTATTTCGGTAATTTAGGGGTAAGTGGGATGATTGTGGTCGAGTAAATTTAGTATTCAAGGGAATGTAATGGATGTGGAAATAGGAAAAATAAATTAATTTTATTTACATTACCGAAATCCGAAAATTTTTTATAAATCCGAAAACGAAAACCGGGGCGTTACAGTTCTACCCACCTTAAAAAGAATTTCGTCCTCGAAATTCAATCATCAAATCTGTAGGTCCTACCACACTCAATGCGAGATATCGCTTATACCCTTAAGCAACGTCTCCTCCGCTTATATAAACCGAACCTCATAACTGAGAACTCAAGCATTTTTAAAGCAACCACACGCCCAGACAAAGAAGCCTCAAAACTCAAGAAAAACGAAGCTACCTAACATAGCTCCTCTATATAAAGGCAGAGATGAATTAGCAAATGTACCTGACAGAAATTTAAAAAAGAAGAGTAGCCTAGTCTTTCTCTTTATAACAGGGTTGTCGAAAGAAAAATGGAAATTGGAGGTGAATTATTTTTTAAAAAAATTTAAAGAAGATGATGCCTTAAATATGCAGAAATAGAAATATTATTAATATTGCTAATATTATTATTACATTGATATTAAAAAAAAAAAAACATTCATCGCCTTGGTACAACGTTCACCCTAAAGCTATTAGGGTCATTATTGATGTTGACCGTGATCCTGTCGCTCCAGGAGAACCACATGCCGCCTGCGTTGTTCTGGCCAGGAAGCTCGAATCGGTTAGCTTGAGGGAACCGGAGTGGGATGAGACCGTGATCGTCCCGTGGTTGCCACTGTGTCTCCGTCAGAAGAACCATATTTGGTTTGTACTGGTTCTTCAGGTCCCTCAGAGTTCGCGAGAACTCTTGAGCACGCCTTGCGACATCTCTGCAGTTCCACACCAGCAGTCGTGCCTTTGGCCAGGTTGGAGGTAGCCGAGTCATTCTAGGCATGCTCTGGGCCGTCATCGAGAGTTGGTAGTATGCACCTTGCTCTACAGTTTGGCAAGTGGACTCCAGGTTGAACTCCTGTAGCCTTTCGGAGATGAAGAACATCACGGAGTTTGCCGATCCGTAGAAGAATGTCCTCAGAGTGTCGTGGTCCTCCAGGAAGAAGGTCTCTTCCATGGGAGTGATAAAGAACCGCGACGAGTAGAGCTCGTCGACGAAGACTAGACGCGGCATTCTGCCGAGCTCGTTTGGTAGCTCCTCTGGACGTTCGTTGACCATGCTATACGCCAGACGGTTTATTCTACCTAGATTGGCACCTTCGACGAAGAAAACAGAGGATGGAGTAGGCATCGTTTTTTTTTTTTGGAAGTGGGTATTTTGTTTTTCTGAGCGTTTGGGTTTTGTTTTCCTTCTGAGCGTTTTGTTGCCTTTAAAATGCTTTCATTCCATTTACACGTCACCGCTCCTTCCTTTATACTCTTATAGGGAGCGTGTTTACCGTTTTTAATTTTCAAGATTTGCTTTTTGAATTTTTCCGTTGCTTTCATTTTGGCTCATGCGGAATTTTTGAACAAGTGGGTAACGTGTCTTTCGAGGGACCGTTGAGGCTAGACTCTCTTTCCATGGTAAAGCAGACCTCTCTCGATCTTCTAGGATTTGCTTTTTGAAAATTTTGCCACCGATTTTCACAAAACTCCAAACCGTT